>CABFKO010020681.1:0-10179 GCA_901766855.1 Panagrolaimus sp. ES5
TAAAAAAATATTACAATAATTATTTAATTTCTATTATTTAATATTTAATTGTACAAAAAAGTTATATACAAAAAGTATTTTTTTCAGCGAAATGTAAAAATATGGACAAAACAATTAAATGCGTCCTACTCTTTTTCCTTATATTTTCCGCCCAAGAAAGATTATTTCTTTCTACTTTTTGTGTCGACGAAAAAATTATTTTTTTCATCGCCATCTTCTTATTTTTCAATAACATTTTTTAAAGTTTTTGATGATGATGCAGACATAACCGTAACAATTCGCAATTTTTTGATTTTAAGCATCGAAATTTAAAGAGTGAAAAAAGACAGATTAAAATGACATATTTAAATAGCTTAAAACTTTTTTCTAGTATGTTACAGTAGTTTAATTATGTTCCCGGATTCTAACGTAGTAGTTCATAACAGCATTTTTTTTATTGAATTCTTTACATGCATAAAATAATAAAACAACAATGTAAAGTAAAAGCAGGTAGTCATCCTGCTTTGAGCTCACACATTGATTGATTTTTGCTGCGTTTCTGAGAGCCTTTTTTTCACAATTGTTAATCGAAATGCAAGAGTTACGTTGTATTTTTTATGTAAAGTGGATTTTTTTATTTAAAAAACAACTGGTAGCATTTATACAAATAATATTAGCTTTTAGTTTGTTAAATCCTTTAAATAAGCTTTTAATATTCAAAAATGTTTTAAAGAATACTTAAAAAATATACAACAAAGATCTAACGATATCTCTGTTGAATATTTATCGAAAAACAAAAGAACGTTAAGTTGTTGCATTTTCTCTTTCCCATTTTTTCGGGCAGTTTTTTTTTTCTCAAACCTTTTCATTCATCGACAAAAGTTTTTTTGCAAACAAAAAATGTTTTTTAGGAAATAAAAAATAATTTTAAGAAATGCCATTACTTTCATAAAAGGAACATCTTACAATTAATTATTTAAAAAAATTGACAACCGAAAACAAATTAGTTAATTAATTAAATGCAAGAAAATGAGCACATATTTACGTTTTTTCTATGAATAATACTGTTGAAAATTTTTTTACGTTAAATTACACCATGCTTTCTAATTTCTCATTAATCAGAAAGTTTTAAATTAACGACAAAATTTATGTTAACATAAACTTTTGTGTTACCTTCCAAAATGGTGTTTTTAGCATATTGCGTATTATTCCATACAATTTTATCTTCATTTTTTCAATTCATTATCCTTCAAAAATGTTATTTAATGTTTAGTGATAAATTTCTTCGAATAAATTCTACTCCAATTTTGTTGCTACTTTTTTGTTATTTATCATTAGTAAGTATTACGTCATTGCTATGCAACATTTATTTAACGATCCTTTGGAGACCTGATGAAATTATCTATGATAGTACAATCTTATATTTACTTGGACTTATTCCATGGATAATTATTGTTTCAAATCCAATATTTGAAATTGCACTTTGTATTGAGCGATCCTTAGTTGTGGCATTTCCGGGAACGTATTTTTATCGATGGAAAAAATCCATGTGTGTCATGGTTGCTATCACTTCAATGATAACAATAATTCTTTGTCTTTTCTTGGATGATTTTATTACTTTGCCATCAGAGGGTCTATCACAATGCAGACATTTTTCATGCTTTGTTACAGTTTTACAAATGCAATATATGAATATTTTTAAAATTTTTATTTCTGCAACTGAAATTGCTTCAGCTTTTGTGCTACTGTATTTTATTAAATTTCACACAATTTCAATGTCATCAAAAAATAAGAAGAAAAATATTGTAATTTTTATTATTGTTTTTGCAACGATTATTTTTGAAATTATTCCTAATATTATTGACGTTGTTGTTTATAGCGTAAGTTTTACATGATTTTTTTTCAGAGAAACTTTTTGTTGGAAAATGACAAATTAACAAATCAGCTTCTTATTTATCAGTATCTTTTTCAGTGTTTTGAAATATTTACAGAAAATATTGTTGGTCCATATCATACAACATTAAGTTCATTAAATCTTGCAATCAATGCAGTTTTATACACACATGTTTTGGGAAAATCAAAAATTGTTTCTACCCCTTTATTTCTTACAGCAAGTACAAAATAAATAAAATAACACATTTTCCGGTGTAAAATTTTCACTGCTCATTTTTGGTCGCTAATGTATTTTTTTTACATGTATGTGCTGCACAAATAAAAGAAAAACAAAAGAATCACTGTTAAAAACATGTATAATTTTTCTGTCATGTCACGGGCTCATTTTTATGATAAAAGTGTACTGTCGAGAAATGATTTAAAAATATTAGTTATGAAAAACTGATGATACAAGAGTTTACAACTGAAAAAAAATTACAGTTTTAATTAATTGATTACATACACAACAATATTTTTCTCTGTTTTCATCCGTTTATTCTGGAACTTTGCCCGTATCTTTGCTGAAGTGTGGTTTCTTGTTTAGATTTCACTTTCTTGCAAGCCACTATTGTCATAGCGGCGTGACAACAGTGACAGTAACACTAAAAACAAAATTTTTATTTTTTGTGTTACTATCGCTTGTCAAACTGTTATGACAGAAAAAAAAAACCATGTTTGCGTTAAGCTTTTTAAAAACATTAATGAAATAATTATTAATTTTAAAAAAACATTATTATTTCCTTTATTATATTAGGCGCCGGCAATAAGATCTTCCAGCAGAATTCGGAAGAAACTCGAGTTTTAAAAACCCAAAAGTACGTTAACAACAAAATAAATAAGAAGATGAAATACACAACATTAACACACAGAAATTGAAAAGATTAGGAATTTATCACAGAAAAACCTTAGCTGAACTGTAAAATTTAACTTTTAAAAACAGTTGAAAACAATATAACAATTTTGAACTTATTGTAAATTTCTCATCATTTAGATAAGCTTTAATTTTTATTTTATATATTAGATGATTTGACCGTTATTTCAGATATCAATGTAAAGTTATGGAAAAAATCTGGATTGATCTCTGAATAACAAAGTACATTTTTTAGTAAGAATTTAAAGCAACAATCCTTATTCAACAAAAAAATTTTGACATTAATAAATTAAAAATGTAAAAAGCCAAAAAAGCTTTTTACATTTTTGCGGAAACAAGAATGTTTTAATTTTTGGCCCCAAATAAAAAATTATCAAACGTAAATGCACGTTTATGTATTACATGTACTTCAAATACAATTGTTTTGTTTTTCAAAAAAACTTTCCCGCCAAAGAAAAAGACGTTGCCTTAAAAAGGCTACTTTGGAAAATGAAAATAATCAATAAAAATTATATGAAATGAGCTCGTTTTTATTTCGGCATTTTTCATTCATTTATTGGCGCTTAAAAAAGAAGAACTTGGGTTATTGTTGTTTTTATCTACGAACTTGTTTAAAATTTGTTACTGAATTTTAATAAACATATATTTTAGATTTATCAAAGATATTCTGAATTTTCAAAAAGTTAAGAACTCAAAAATGGATACCAACAGCAACTTTCAAGGTTCAAAAAAGCGTAAATATCCTTCATATATTTCTGAAAGTGGTGATGGTGAAAATGAAGCTCAATTTGAAGCAATGAAAGTTGAAAATACAAAATTGAAAAATGAATTGAAATCAAAAGAAGCTGCAATCATAAATCTTGCTACCATTGTAAGTACATACTTATTTGTATTAATTTAATAAATTATTTATTTTTAGATGCCTGGATTAAATCAAACAGAGGAAGAAATGGAGAAATTCAAAGAAAATAAAGTTGAATTAGAAGCTGAAATTGAAGAAATGGAGGCAAAAATGGAAGAAGAAAAATTGAAATATGAAAATAGAATTGTTCAATTAAAATCAACTATTGAAGCTTTTCATGAAATTATAGTTTCTCGTGATGTTGCAATTAATAAACTTCAACAACAACTTCTTTTGGCAACTCAAAATAATGAAAATGTTACAAAAAAAATAATGATCTTGAAAAATTGCTTGAAAATGAAAGAAAGGATTTTGATACAAAAATGACATTTCTTACGACAATGATGAATGCAAAAGAAGCAGATGCACGTAAAAGGATAAAAGAACGTGATAATGAATGTAATAGAATGCGATTACTTGTTAGTGATCTTACACAAAAGGTTAGTTTTTGGAACTTATATAATACAAAAATGTACATGTAAAATAATTTCAGAATTCTGAATTAATACAAAAAGAACAAAAATTTGCAGCTGAATATGAGCAAAAATATAAACAAATAGAAACAGAACAACAACTATTTTGTGATGAATTGGAAAAATATAAAGAAAATATGACAGAATTCAAAGAAAGCTTTAAAAAATATAAAAATGAAAGAAATGATTTTCGATATTTATCAGTTGAAGATATCCATGATGGACCTGAAATTCTTTATGATCGTCTTGGTTATGGAACTGTAAGTTTTATTCATTGAAACATAATGCAAATTTATCGTTTTTATCTTTAGATATTAAATGTTGAAAAATTGGAATCTGTATTCACTATAAATTCTTGGAAACTTTATTCTACTGAAACATCTGAAGCCTTTCAAATTAATATCAATGAATCTTTTAAACGAACTCGCTTCGATTTTAATCTTACTGGTTCTGTGATTGTTAATCATTACAACAAAGACACTTGTGAAACAATTATTCATAGAATTCATTCATCAAATATCACAAAATTGGAATTGGGTTCTCAACTTTTGGGTGAATTTGATTACAAAAAATTGGTTACAGCACCAGAACAAATTAAATCTCTTAAATTTTTACAAGTGTCAATTAAAAAACCCAAGGAAATATTTAATAATGGCTCCAAATTTTTTTCTGAAGAATTTATGAGAATTGATGAAATTTTAAAAGATCTTTCAAATATTGAAGATTTTTATTAGTATGTTTTTTTGATAATTTTTAAATTTGCTTTTTTACAGTACCTCCTTTTTTAGTTGTTTCAGATATTGTAATGATGTCAATTCTCAAACTGCAAAATATTTGGCAAAACTTCCATGCTTTAAAAAACTTAAGACATTTCAACTTCACAATTGTTCCCCAGCATTTGATCTTGAAGCTTTTGGTGAATTTGTCCAGGTTTTTTTTGAAATTCATTTTTCACTTTAATGTAATAATAATTCAATTTTTAGAAACATGAAAATGCTCATTTTGATATTCATTATCGTCCATTAATTGAATCTACAAAAGCTGAAATAAAAAAAACATTGGCCAAAATGACTTGGCTTTCAACTTGTCGACTTCAAGTACATGTTAATTAATCCGTGATCTGCAAACTCCTATGTAAATTTTTTTGAGTTATTCTTTGCACACTGTTTTTTTTGTACTTTTTAATAAATAATATATTCAAAAATCGATGGTGTCATACATTACATTTTAATAATACATAATGTTATGTATGTATCTTCTGTTAATTTTTATCGCACAATTTTATCATGATTGTTTATTAAATTAATGCTCGTTTAAATAATTTTGTTTCAACGGAAATTATTTTTTCCGTTGAAACAAAATTATTTTTCAAGCATTTTTTGCAGATTACACATTTAAAATGTGATATTTTACAAATTGTTGAAAAAACAATATGTTGAAATTTTTTTAATTATAAAAAAAGAAGAAACAGTTTTGCAAGGGTACAACTTCAAAATTCATTTTACCAAGGCTAGAATTTGGAAAACAACAGTTTCAAAGTTTTTGACGAAAACATCTATTTATGCCATGTAACAAAAAAATTAAACTGTAATTTTTTCTTGTATTTACTAAATGAAGCAGAGATAAAAATTCATACAAAAACAAAACAATGAAATTTAAATGAAATGAAAAAGTTTAAAAAAGTATACAATGTAAAATCTAAAATATAAAAAATGAAAAAGAGATAACAAAATGCATCAAATGAAGTCATCACAATTTAAACGATAAAAGCCATCTAAAAGAATTACAATTAATATTCATCACAAAAACAGTTAAAATACTTACTGATCTTCTAGTACTTCATTAGCACTTGGACGAAAAGAAGGAATATAGCAGGTAAGTTTCTTAAACAATAGTACACTTTCAGATGGCATCTTGGTTCTTTTATAATTTGTAACAATTGCATGTAGAATAATACCCAAGGAATACATATCAGCTTTAAATCCATCATAACCGCAAACAGTTATACAATTGACTTCTGGTGCAGAATATCCAGGAGTCCCACTACGTGTAAACATTTTATTGTCTAAAAAATTAGAATGAAAATAAAAATATAATCGATACTGTTTCATACCACCGCGTTCAGCTGCTTTTGATAATCCAAAATCCGCAATTTTAATATCTCCATTTGAATCCAATAAAATATTCTGTGGTTTCAAATCTCGATGTGCAAATTTTTTTGAATGTAAGTATGCAACACCAGTAACAATTTGATGAAAAAATCTTTTTGCATTTCTTCCAGTTATATAATTTTTCAAAATATAATCATGTAAATCTCCACCAGCTGCATATTCCATGACAAGATATATCAAATCACCATTTTCAACAGCAGCATAAAGTTTAATAATATTTTTGTGATTCAATGATTTCATACTATGAGCTTCACGGCCACCAAGCTAAAATAAACATTATTTTTCAAACATTAAAATTATGTAGTAAAATCAAACAATACCGTTGGAATATTCATCTTTTTTGTGTCAATAAATTTAATAGCAAATTCTCTTTTTGTTGAACGTTCTTTTGCCAAATGAACTTCTCCAAATCCACCTTCGCCAAGTTTTTTAATATATAAATATTTTTTACCATTTAGTGAAACACATTCTCCTTGATCTTTCTTCTCTGATGTCACAGTAATTTTAACATTTCTTTTTTGGTTGCCTTCTTTTGATAATTTTCTGATTATTTTGGCAGAAGCAAAACTAAGAGTGAATGAAATTACAGCAGAATAGAAAGTGATTGTAATGTAACCCTTCATTTAAATATTTATATGTATGTACAATGTTAGTTGAGAAAATTGAGGCGTTTTTGAGATAAAATTGAAAAAGTAAATTCAGTTTTTTTTTGCTGGACAGTGACTTTTTGCCAAATATTTTTTTGACAAATTTTCATTGTTCTCAAAAAAGCGTCGATATTTTATACTGTATTTTTATTTTTCAATTCTTCAAGATCAAAACTTCAACAACATTTAAAATATTGATTCTTTTTATAATATAGGATAATTTAATTTTACAAGCGATTTTTTTGGCACTTTAGTACTGTACCTTTTAGTACTTCATTTCAAATTTATATATTTTTCTGTCACAATAACATTAAAAAAATGTGTTTATTTAGATTTTTATAAAATTGTTTCATTTTTTGAAACATCAGATTTCTTGGTTTTCATACTTGATAAATCTGGATGATCATTTGTAGATTTGCTGATGCTATGAATTTTTGCTGCTGAACTTATTTCATTGCGTTTTCTTAATTTTCCAGTGCCTTTCTTCCATAAATTAATCAAATATTCTCGATATGGTTTAACAAAGAAACCTAAAGCAATTATTTCAACAAATAAATGATAATTCATTGAAAGAAACATTGACATTGCAATAATTGAACCACTTCGAATTTGTAACAAAAATACAGCATATTGAATTGTAAATGGCAAAAATAAAAGAATTGTTACAGTCAAAAGTTGAACGGTAATTGCCCAAAATAAAACCATTTGCATTTTTTGTGTTTGTATGGACATAAATTTTTTCAAACCTTAAATAGTTAATAGTTATAAAACTTTTAAATAAATGAATATATTGTACGACATACCAATAAAAGAGTCATAAATAAATAAAGCATAAATAACTGAACCACCAATAAAAAAGACAAAAATAAAAATGGCATATGCCATTAAAGAAACTGCCAAAGTTGGGGAAGCATTTTTAAATCCAAAAAATGGATATCCAGAAACTGTTGGTTCAATTTTAAGAAGTTGCTGTAAAAGAGGCTCATGTGGAAGTTGGGAATGTTTCCAAACTTCATAATCTCCAATAAATGCAGGTCCTTAAAAACTGTTATAGTACTTATATAAAAAGTATTTTTTACAAACCTGCAACAGGAATTGAAAAAATAATCCAACTTCCAAAAATTAAAACTGTTAATCTTTTACCACTTCGAAACCAATGTTGAACAATTGTTGTTGGATTTCCAGAAGCATAACTAAGGCGATATAAGCCAGCAATTAAATATGATTGTGTATGTCCAACACTAACTAATAAATGTAGTGGTAAATGATATTTAAAGGCATCGCCTTCAAAATGTGTGCCTAGACCTCGAAAAAATATTGCTGAAATTGGGAATATTGGGCAATGGATCCAAATGGTAAATACAACATCATGAAAATATGACCATAATAATTGATTAATTAATAGATACTAAAAAAATTTACATTGTTACCATAATTTTAGTGGATTTACATGACATTTTTTTTAAAAAAAAACAAATATGTTTTCACTTCATAAGGTCTTTTTTGTTTGTTCCTTGTTTTCTCTCTCTTTGGTTGCTATGACTTATTTTTCAGCAAAAAATAGCAAGAAACCAACATGAAAAAAAGCAATTTATGTGAAAGAAAATAGCGCCTCTGTGGCTCTCTTGCTCCCTCTCAACCGTGTTTTTTGTCCTCTTTTTATTTTATGTTCTCCTATAAAAGCGACTTCACTTTTCTTCTTTTATGTGGTCCGGAGCTTTCCGGTTATCATTCGAAAACCCCCGGTTGGCACTAACTTGACCATATTTTTTATTTTTTTAAGCGGAAAAAAATTAGTTTATTAATTTTTATGAGTTCTTTTACTGCCAAAAAAACTTTTTTATTACCAACCTGCGAATAGAAATAAGTTTTTAAAGAATTATTATCGAATAGTGAAACAGTTTTGCTGAAAATTGTTTTTGCCATAACACTGTGACAACAGTGACAGTAATCAAAAAAATTGCGTTCGTGTTTTTTGTGTTACTATCTTACGTCAAACCATTATGGCAAAAAGTGTCTTTTTGATCTTCGGTAAAATTATGGGTATTATTTTTGATATTTATTTTAATTTAAACAATGTACTTCATATTTTTTTATAAATGCTGGTATATTTCTATAGCAAAAAAGAAATATATCTGCATTTAGGTGTGGTTTTGGAAATTTGTTTTTTGTTTACAAGAGCTTTCACAAACCTTATACATTTTAGCACTTTTTGATTGGGTCCAGACGATATAGATACATGGAAGGAATAAAATATTTGACAATATAAAAGCATTGTAAATATTTATTTCATAAAATTTTAGAAATTCTGGATGATAGATATCGTTCAAAGTTAAATTTTCATTCATTTTTTTGAAAATCAAAATACATCACATTCAAACTTTATTGAATACCCGAAAGAGAATATGTAATTACAAAAACAACAACATGTATTAGAAAAAAAAGATGCAAGAAAAAAAGTTAAGATAAAATCACTTAAAAATAATAAAAACAAGTTTCCACTAAAAGTACATAAAAACTATAAACACATTCTCAGCGAATAAACACCCAAAAAGTTTTGACTCTTTGATGAAATAATGGAGTAACAGAGTTTGAGCATTATGTTAATGTATTAATCAAAAGTTATTTCAACTGCGGTAAATACATACAAAGCTTCATTTTTGTATGTTTCACAGTTTGAACAGCCACTGAATATCGTCATAACTGTTTGAGAAAGTATGGCAGTAAAATCAAAAAAGGAAACATAAAAAATGAAATTGTTATGACTTTTGTCCAAGAATTATGATAATTTTGGGATTTCATCTAATAGTCCCCATTTAATTAATGTTTTTATTTAATAATGAGCAAATTACATTTTTTTCAGCGTAGTACAATTAAAACCTGTCTTTAATACCAAATGCTTATAAAGATTTGTGTAAAATTATTTTTGTCACAATAAATTGACAACAGTGAAAGTAATAAAAAAATAGCATTTTTATTTTTAGTGTTACTATCTTAAGTCAAACAATTATGACAAAAAGTTCTCTCTTCAATAAAAATATAATGTGGCTGTCTTGGCTTTTTGCCAAAAATTATTTTTGCACGATAATAAAAAATAGGGTTGTTAATTTCCCGGGGAATCGAAAAAAGGGGGGAATCCCCGGGGATTCCCAGAAAGATTCTCCGGGGAATTCCCCGGCATTCCCCGAAATTTCGTTTTGACTGT
>CABFKO010020681.1:10564-29147 GCA_901766855.1 Panagrolaimus sp. ES5
GGGGAATGACAACCCTAATAAAAACAGAAAAATGCATCGTTGATAGTATATTTTTAAAAAATTCATCGCACAAAAAAATATAATTTTCTCTTCTCATTTTTAGCGGTGAGAGAGAGCGCCTCTTTGATTGTCTGCTGCAACAACAGAACTTATTGCGCGTTCACTTTTCAGTCTCCATAATAAACTTTCTTTTCCATCCTTGAAAAATATCTCTGGCTCACTTGTCTTCGAACGACTAAGCGATTCGCCTTTTACTAACCGCTTCCGGGCAAGTGGGCTTTTAATGAGTCTTTAATAACTTTTGGACGGCTTTTCTTCCCAGAAAAGCTTATTTTCTTTTTTTGCATATTTTCTTTAATAAAGTCAGTCAGTTTGGCTGTCTTATTATTATCATCGTATTCAATAATACGCTAACAATTTGCACATAACATCATTATTAAACTAACATCACTTTCAACAACTCCAACACAAGAATTTTCTCAAATTAAAATATAATAGTTTTTAAATTATGTTGGATAAAAATGCATCAAATATTTCTGTGTTAAAAAACACAGATTACATTAATACTTTTACAAATTTTTCATTTTTAAACTTTTGTTTGAACATTTTTTAATATTTCTCTCATTAATTTAATTTAAAATTATAAAATGATCAAAAAAGTGTTCCGGGTTATAGTTAGGAAAACATCCATATAAAAAAGGGATGAAGTTTAGAAGAATATCATAAATCTGTCTGTTGAATTCCGTTGACTTCTTTCATCACCAGCATGATTATGAAAATATTTGATTTCAGCTTTTTCAGAATCTATCACATTTATTATTTAAAGTATTTTTTCTCCTTTTTTATTTTCTCCGTTTTTTTTCTCTGGTCACCTTCTATAATAAAATAAAAAACTTTTGAATATTTTAAATTGCACTAGTGGCGTTAAATAATTAATGAAAATTAAAGTTAAACCGAAAAGTAACCGAAAAAATTCTTTTTGCTCTGGTCAGGATTCGAACCTGCGACCTCCCGGTTAACGTCTAGTTGCTCTAACCGCTGAGCTACAAGAGTTCGAGAATTGAATTGAGATTTTTGAAAGTTAAAACTGTTTTTAAAGTATTGTTAATCAAATAAAAATGGAATATCGATTAATACTTTTACAAATTATTCTGATTTCATACTGCGAAGCACTTCATTTAATTAATGCACAATATTTTTTTGTTAGTCACTCTAATATTAAACGAGATACTAATAATATATCTTTTACATTACCTGAAATTAAAAAAGTAGTTTAGAAGATATTTATAGTATAAACATATTTACACCATTTTCATATAATTTTAATGATATGCAAGAATTTTTTGTTTTGGAAAACAATTTTTTTAAAATTTAAATCAAATGTCAGAGCCAAAAATCACTAATTTTAAATTATCAGCTTTCATCCAAGTCATCAAAGTTTGATGATGCATCAAATACTTCTATGTTAAAAAACAAAGATTAAATTCTAATTTTTATAACTAATAAGAATCAAACACAAATTTTTGATAAAAGTAAACTTATTAATTAAAATTAATATAGGTAAAGAAAATAAATTACTGCAGTATGTAACATAATTTGAACACAAATAAAATTTAAACTAAAAATAGTAAAATAAAATGCGGAAGATGAATGTGAAATTGGTTTTGTTGATATTTCTGTGGTTGATAAAGTCGAAGTTGTGTTTATAGTTGTTTCAGATGAAGTTAAAATTAATGATGTTGAAGTATCCGTGGAATCACTAATATCAGTTTCAATTGAGCTTATTTTGGTCGATGATGTAGTTACTGTATTGATTGTTGAAGTCATCCATTCTGAAGTTGTTTTTGAATCTGCAATTGTAGCAGTTTTTGTAGGTTGATTAGTTGTTGCAGAAGATTCTGTGGCATCATTAATATCATTTTTCGTTGTTTTCGTTATTTTTGTTGTTTCAGTTGTTGATGGATTTATTGTTTTAATTTCTGAAGTCAATGTTTCAGTTGTTGCTTTTGAAAATTTAATGGAACTTGTTGAAACAGTTGGATTGTTTTTAAAATTAGTACAACAAAATGATGCATTATATTTTGCATCTGTGGAATCAGGATCTTGTGTTGGAATATCTGCAGATCGTCTCCAACATGGATCCATTAAAGTATACGGATTATTAATGTTTTTAAAATATTCATCATTATGCATAATTATTTCTCCAATAATTATTCCATTTTCATTTAGATCAAAGTTAAAAATTAGTTCAAGTTGTTTATCATTTTTATCAGCAGCAGAAGTGGTTCCATTTAATAAACAAGTATTTGATACAACTCTATTTGTAACATCGCTATTAAATTTGCATATGCTTCTATTATCATTATTAAATCCAATTGAAAAATAATAATCATAAGAAAATGTTGTGTATAATGTAAAATTTATGTGAATTTTTGATTCCGGAATAGAATATGTTACATTTAAAAGCATAGTTTCCTCAAAATTTGATTCAAAAATTTCTACACGTGATTCAAATGTTTCACATAACTCTGAAAGTCAAAAAAGTAGTTTTTGAGAAATTCGTTTCATTAATTTATTTAATCGTAAATACGATATTGTATTTTGTTTAAAGGAGGCAGATTCTTTGATACTATTTCTTAATAAAAAAAAGATCCTGATTTGCCTGATTTTTCTGTGTTTTAACACGAAAATGGCTTCTTTTGTATTCTTGAAAACTTTAGAAAGTTTAAAAACACAAAAGAAGCCATTTTCGTGTTAAAAAAAGGCAAATCAGGGCCTTTTTTTATTACGAAATAGTATCAAAGAATCCACCTCCTTTTTTAAAATTCTTTAGCTAAAAAGCAATAATATCAGTTTAAATTTACCATTTGAAGAAGGTGGAAAAGAAATTTCTTCATATTTGGTACAACATGCTTTTGCATCAATCGTAAAGTTAGTGTCTGTTATTTCTGCAATAAAAATTATTTGCATAAAATGTTTAAATTTAAATTATACCAACCAATAATTGCGTTAATACATTCATTTTCACGGCTAAAAAATTGTCCATTATCGCCATTAAAAAATGAACCATCATTAACAAATATGCCAACATCATTGGAAATAGTAATTCTATCAGCTTTATCGTCAATATCAAATGACGGATAAATTATATAATTTGGAAATATTACTTCACATGGCTTATTACTCTCAGCTGGCATGCAATTTGTGGAAATTGGAGTATCACCAAAATAAAATGAAATTGGTAATATCGGTTGAAAATCATTTGAACTTTTCCATGTAAAGTTTGATAGCGTTAATTGATTATTATATGTTATATTATTGTTGTTGCTATTTAATTCTACGTTTAAATTAAATCCATATTCAAAAATGTTTGAGATGGAATTATTTTTTAATATTCCAGAATATTGTAAACTTTTACAAATTGAATATTGATTATTACTGTATATTTGTAAAAGTTGTGAAAAAATAATTAACAAAAATAATACCATTGTTAAAATTTAAATTAATGTGTTTGGGTAAAACAATCTCTTTTTTAAAAAAAAATAATTTAAAAATAAGCTTTTTGAAAAAGATTTATTTCTTTCTAAAGAAGAAAAGCATTTTTAAACAATTGCATTCTCTGAAAAAAAGTGTGATAAAATTTGATGAAAAAAGTGAGTGCAGCAAAAAAATGTGTAAGAGATTAAAGTTGATCAAACTTGAAACTTTTTGCTTAACTCTTTTTTTGATAACTTAAAGTTGTCATAAGTAGGGATAAGGCGCTTATGACTCAGAAGCGCCTTAAAATATCTGTAAAATGTATATGTTTTTCTCATGGAATTTTTTTTTTGAAAAAGATTAGCCATTTGCAAACAGCTATTCGCATTTTTTTGCTTTAAAAATGCTGTATATTTTTTAAACAAATAATTGTTTAATCTTTCCCAAAAAGATGTTGATTAAAATAGGTTTAACGGTGTTTATTACTGTAAAATATATGTAAAAATAGCATTTGAAAAATATTTAATTTGGCAACTTATTTTTAGCCATTTCAAGTTCCAATAAAACTCCAGTCTTAAAAATATTAAATTCTGAATAATATAAAAGAAAAGTAATATTTGTAAATGAAAATGTTTGAGTGGCATTTGTTATACTAAAGAAAGAGCCTTTTTAAAAGGTTTAAATTTGCATATATAAACTTACAATGGTTGAGAAGAAGAATTTTTATAATTTTGAAATTGTACATATCCAATAGGAAAATTTGAAACATCAAATGTCAAAACTTTTATATTTAAAGTTAAATGTGGGGGTATTGAAAGTATTCCAAAAACAGTTTGAATTGGAAATGGTTTTGCAGTTCCATAATATGGTGAAGCAATTAAAGCTTTATATGGAAATGTTAAATGTGGAAGTTCATCATCTGCATTGTAATTGGTAAATTGAAGAAATAAACTAGAATTTGATGGAATAATAATTGTATAATAACTGGAAGCAAGATTCATCACAGTATTCTCGGATGAACTGCTGAAAAAAGATTTAAGTATGAGGTATTTGGAATTTTGTAGGAATTTTTGTTTGTAAAAATTTTGCAATTTTCTTAGAATATTACAATTTGTAAAAATAATTCCAAAAGCTACATCAATAGCATCTATGTAAACGAAAGTGAAACAAATTATCGTTCGAACGAATTTGGGTCTTTTTTAAAAAATTTGCTTTTTCCCTTTTTTTGCTTATGTAAAAACAAGTTTCGATTCGCCCAATAATACGGTATCTCAGAGCCATGACATTATTATCCCAAATTAATCTCGACAAAAAAATCTTTAAAGCATTACTTAAATTCTAACAAAAATTCGTCTGCTTTGCTTCTACTAAAAATTTTAACATTTTTTTTATCGGATGTTGTCCACATTTTGGTGATTTGATACAATGGAGCAAAACCTTGTTGTATAATAACATCTGGTATATATATGCCATATGGAAATGTTAAAATTATTATTTCACAATCTCCGCTTGTTTTTGAGACCATTGATATTGCATCATTATTAACGGCTGCATTCTGAGAATTAAAAATATTGTCTTGAAAATAACAATGTTTTGTATGAGCTAAAATCAAATAAATTTTTTTCGGTGTAAATATATTTGTTTTTTACCTTTCAATGCTCTAAAGACAAGCATTCCACTGCTACAAAAGATATTATTTTGTTATTATTTAATAAATTAAAAATTAAACTTAACTAAAATCCAGGTATTGGAGTTTTATATACATAAACGATTGAAGCATTTATTTTTACACTTTTTGTATCTTTCATCATTGTGGTAAAACTAAAAACATCTTTTTAAATTTACTGTTTTTTCGGGTTTCCGATTTTAAATAACCATAAAATTTTGGCTTGAAATTGTAAAAAAAAGAAAAATTACAGGGTACTGTCAAAAATTATATCATCAAAATTTGAATTTCTATAGAAAATTGTTTCTCCGGCTGTCATAAGATTTGAAAATATTTCAAGTGTATCATTTTCTGCAATCTATAACATCTAATTTTTAACTAATTTTTAAAAATATTTTCAAATTCTTCTTACTAAATCATCACTTAATTCCACAGAAATATAATTATTAAGTAATAAAAGTCCAGTGTCCATCGTGAAAGATGGTATATCTTTTGTTAAAACAATTTTCGAAGTAAAAGTTGGCTCTAAATTATGTAATTTGCATAAAGATGATTTCTGTCTGTAAGCCTTACCATCAATAGCTGTTAAAGTGCATGTAAAATGTTTTACATACATTCCTGTATTTGATGAAAATAAAAGAATATTTTTGTTTTTTGGTGATAAAATTGCCATATTTGTGATATCAAGAGAGTAAAAATTTGTGGATTGTAAAAGAATTTTATCATTTGATAAAATTTGATATTTATCATTATATGTTCCATTTTCATTTTCTCCATAATTTGTTACGATTTCAGCATAAATAAATTTGTGGGGGCATAATCGATCAATATTTATCTAAAATAGTGAATGCGTTCAAAAAAGTTTTGGTAAATTAATAAATTTTACAGTAAAATTGCATTCAAGATTTCCACAATAAATATCTTCTGAATCTGATACAATTTCCAATGCAAAATCTCCAAAACATGGAGCAATGACATTTGGAGTGTTACATTTACATTCTGAAATTTTAACACTTATAAATAATTTTAATTTTAATTATTTCTGATAGTGATATTGAAAAAAGTGATTTTATAGCAAACAAAAAAACTACAGTATCAATGACATGGAACTTAAATTGTAAGAACAAACTTTTAAAATCTCTACCGTAATTTGTTTTTAATTTTCTCACTGCTTTCTTTTGCCCTGAAAAAATTTTAAGCAGCCGTCTTCAATTAATATTTTTGAACCAGTGATCGCAGCAAACTGCCAAAAAGCGACAGTTTTACTACCCTAGTCTGATTAAATTCACAACTTTTTGATCAATTATTGCGAATTGCTTGTTAGAAAAAACTCTAAAATAGTACATATTTTTTAATTGTTTGCTATTTTTATGGAAAATTTTGCTATTTCCCAGTTTACTGCACTGTTTTAAACAGGATTCTTTTAAAAAACAATTTATTTGAGCTGCTGCGTCTAACTTTTTAATATAAAAAAATTTACCAATTTCCTCAAAAGTCAAAGAAAATCCTTGCTTTTGTATACTTCCATCACTGATGAATTCAAATGAAACATTGTTATTATATCCGTTTTTGTTTGCTTGTAAAATATAATTTATGGGGAATGAACCATACCAGCTATAAATAGAATATATGGTATATTTTCCATCAAAATAAAATTTTATAATATCGTTTGATTCTTCCAATTGAGAATATGTTAATGAAACTCTTAATTCTTTATCAGATAAAAGGGGTAAGGTTAATTTGCATTTTGCATAATTTGGATATCCGCCTTCTAATGACCATATTGTTATTGATCCATTCTTTGTTAGATTACATTTAATTTCAGTTTTATGTTTATTTTTTTTCACAATACTTAAATGTGCTTGTAAAGGGTATCGCATTTCCGCATACGTTAAATCATTGTAAAATATATTTAATTGATTTCCTTCAAAAATGTATCCATTTTCGTATGTTGCATTTTGATAACTATAATTTTTTGATGTAAGCTATTCTTTAATTGTTACGAAATTTGCATACAATAGAACTTGTAGGATTCGTAAAGAAAAAAAAATTTTTTTTTTAAATTTCTAGTGTTGTTACAAAAAATTGAAAAAATGACCTTACTTTATTATCAAACTTTCTAATTTTCCATAATTTAATGTAAGAGTTGTTAAATTATTGATGCCCCCCAAAATCACAAACTTAAATTTATATCCACGTGGAGAAATAAAACGCCAATTACATTTTACTGTAATGTCACCCGGAAATAAAGAATCTCCATCATCAAACCTTAAAAAATAAATTTGCTTAAAAAGTATTATTTTTATTATATAAAATAAGTACGTTGAACTAAGATATAAAATTTGTGTCTCATCAATAAATTTATATGGATTGACTGCAGTGCTTGACATTAAAGGACATCCAGTTGACCATGTATCTGTAACAATATAACCTTGAAACGGATTATTTGCATTTGCTATAAGAGTTAATTTTGAATCGTAAAGTGTTCCAAATAAGAATTCTGAATTAACTAAGTTTAATCTAAAAACTTTTATAGCTCATAAAATTTTGTGACAAATAATAGACAGTAGCTTACTGATTATAATTTGAATAAAACGTGAACCCTCTTTTTTGAACATAATTTGAAATGACAATCATTGTTCGATGACTCTAAAAAGCAACAATTTTGTGAAATTAAACAGTTTTTGACAAAATCAACCCAAAAAATAACAAATGAGTTTGTGTGAAGATTTAAGATTACTCAAACAATTAAAAATGTTTATTTTTGCATTTTTTAAATAATTAGATTGAGCCCTATCCTTTGTATTTTAAGAAAAATGTAAAAATATTATTTAAAATTTTAATCGTTCCAAAACTATAATTGTATTTTGAAAATTATTTTGTTTTTCAAAACTTACCGGATATTTATAAATAAATGTTAAATTACATTCTTTTATTATACCCAATGGAAAATTTAAAGATTCAAAAAATATAATTCCTTCTTGGTTGTAATTAATTGTTTTATTTGAAATACAAATCACTTTTTCTGCTGCAAAATTTGTATCGAAAAAGAAAAACATAATTAAAATGCAACACAAAATTAGTTTTAAATACAACATTGCTTAATTCAAATTTAAACCAGCACATTAAAAAACAGAAATGTATGAAAATTTTTATACATTTTTAGGGGGAAAAACTTGCAATAAGCTGATTTTCTTTTTTTTTTGATAAAACGATGAAAATGATTCACATTAAAATTTGTCAATAATCCTGTGTTCTATGTTTCTATTCTTATCAAGCACTTAAAGACAAAGTACATTAGAAGCTTAAAATTCAAATTCAATTTTTTTGTTGGATTTCGTATACATGTATTAAAAAACGAGTTTAACATTCAACGCCGTTATTCAAATTTTTCAATTTTGTGCTTGAAATAAAAAACTGAGTTTCTACTTTTTAATTACACGTTACATTGATTTTGAGATTAATTGAATAAAATATTTGTAAATATTCGTTAAATATTCAAAAAGTTTAACACAAGCACATAAAAAAGTGTAGAAATGACACTTTTATTCGTTTCGTGCTGTACACTTAAAACTAGACGAAAACAATTTTCGATGTTTATGTTTAACAAAAACATAGGATATTTGGCCGAAAAAAATATGTTTGTTTCGAAACAGCGCCCAAAAACAACCTAAACATTGAAGCAAGGAGCAAAAAATCATCCCTTTTTTTAAATCTATTTTTCGTCAAAAGAAAATGTCAGACAGGGCACTAAATTTTTTGCAACATCTGCTGCAGATGACTAAAAGTAAACACTTTGTGCCAAAAAGAAAATGTTTTGTCAAAATTATTTTTGTTTTTTTTATTTTAAAGATAAAAGACATTTTTGAATATTTAATAAAAATGTATATATTTTTGATCTTTTAATTCCAATATGATTCTTTATCATAAAATTTTACTGCTTGTACTTTTGCACATTAACCACCTCAAAGTCCTGATTTTACATTATTGAAAAAAGAAAAAGTTTTTAAAATAATATATCACATTTATTTTGTTTTTAAAATATACTGCCATTGAAATTCTAATAAAGGTTGCAAAAGAATTATTATCGAAATATGTTATATTAATGAATTATTTTTGTAAATCAGTAAAAAAATACAACATATATTTTTGTGTAATCTTTTTTTATTTAATTCGAGAATACATTTTACCGGAACGAGATTCCAAAAATGCATCGGTTCCACTTTTATGACCAATTATTTTTTGGACATGGAAAGAAAAAAGATCATAGAATTGTTTTCTTGAAGGCAAAATAAAAACCATCAACAATGTCGTCGTTACGTCATTGTCTTCCTCTTTTTTTAATGGCTGATTTTTTTTCTTTAAAAATTTATAAATGATAGTTTTCAAGTGGTCATTAAACAAGAAAAAAGCAAAAAAAATGCGTGCAGTTTTTTGTCTGCAGAAAAAACAACAATTTTTTTTCTTTCCTTTTATTACTTTTTATCTTATGCACTTTTGATAAATTTAAAAGCAGCTTTTTAGATAGAAAAAACAGTTTGATTTAAGGAATAGAAAAAATGGCTTTTAGAAAACAAGATTTATCAAAATTTTGCTATCGATTTTAATTTTGATCGTCTTTACAGTACTTTAAAATAAAACAACAATTAAAAATGGAACATTATCATTTTCAATCATTTATTTTTGAAACCACAAAAAACCAAAAATGCATACATTTTTGTTGCAAAAATTTAAAATCTTAAAACCATTACAAAAAAACTGGTTTAAAGAAAAACAGTAAAAACAAAGAAAGAAAGAAAGATGAACCCAAGAACGATTTTATTTGGATTCAGTCGTTTTGCCGATTTTCAGTATTGTTTTTTTTTGATTGCCTTTCAAAGAAAAGGGTTTTAAAACCCATTTGAAATATAGCTTATGTTTTTTTGTGTAATACAAATTATATAATTCCATCTCTTCATTCTTCTATCTCCTACCTTAAAAACATTTATTGCCTTGCTTATTGCGCACACATTTTAAATTTTTACAAAACAGAGGAATGAAGAAAGAACAAAAATTCATTTCCATTTTTAATGAGTTTTTCCAAGCAAAACTTCTTTTTTTTCAAGGCCAATTTCTTTCCCCTTTCATTCTTTTTAGAAGAAGAAAGAGTGACCAATGTTTGCGCCTACTTTTTTTATAAAATATAATTGGAACCGGTTTTTTACAAACGTTTTGCTTTTTTCTTCTTCACCGGTTCAGTTAAGGGCATTCTGTTTACAACAGTGCAACGCCTCTATCATTGTAAAAAAGGGGGTCCTTGAACAACACCTTTAAACAAAAAAACTTTTTTTGGTATAAAAGATGCTCAAGTGTGGCCCATTTTGTTTAATCGTATACTTCTTTTTTGCATTTGACTTTTCTTTTTTATCGTTGCTATTGTTTAATTACAATTAATTTCGCTGAATTTTAGCCATGGAAGACACAAAATCCCGGCAGCATGAAGCTGAAAGTCTTCGATCCATTGCCTTTTTGGGTGTTACCCTTGCAACAGTTGCAACGTTAGTTTGTGTCATCTCTGTACCAATGTTATACAATTATATGCAACATATGCAATCAGTTATGCAAAATGAAGTTGATTTCTGTAAACTCCGCTCTGGAAATATCTGGAGAGAAGTTACCCGAACTCAAGTTCTCTCAAATGTTAATCCTCGTGTTGCCCGTCAAGCTGGATATGGTGAATCTTCAGGTGTTGAAGGTGGTGTAGCTTCTGGCTCTGCTGGTGGATCCGGCGGCGGATGCTGCGGATGTGGTGTCTCTGCTGCTGGCCCACCTGGTCCCCCTGGACCTGATGGTATGCCCGGTGAAGATGGTGCCCCAGGACAAGCTGGTAATAATGGTCAAGATGGTGCCCCAGCTGCTCCTCAACAAGTTTGTTTAAAAATATAGCATTTATAAAAATAACAATATTTTGTAGCAACGCGATTGGTGCTTCGATTGCCCCGCAGGACCTGCAGGTCGTCCTGGTAATGCTGGTCGTAAAGGACCTAATGGTAATGCTGGACAACCTGGTCGTGCTGCTGATGGTGGACGTCGTGGACCTCCTGGTAAGCATAATTTTTACATCTTTTTAATGACTAATACTTGTACAAATATTAATGATCACCTTTTTTAAGGCCCACCTGGACCTCAAGGACCTAAAGGACAAGCTGGACAACCTGGTAATGCTGGTGGCCCAGGACCTGCTGGTACCGTTCGTGACGTTCCCGGCCCAATGGGACCTCCTGGCCCAGCTGGTGCACCTGGTCAACCCGGACAACCTGGATCTGCTGGAAACGATGGACATCCTGGAGCCCCTGGACAACCTGGTAATTAATTATATTTATTTGATCAAAAATATTTACCCAATGCGTTTTAGGACAACCTGGAGATGCTGGTGCAGCTGGTGCCCCCGGAAAACCTGGTGCCAATGGAGATCATGGCGCAGATGGAGAAACTGGATCCGGTGGAGAATGTTCACATTGTCCTCCTCCACGTACCGCTCCCGGTTATTAAATTTGAAGAAGATTCAAGACTCTTTTCCTTTGAGTCTCATTCTTCCTTCATTTTCCCCCCTTCCTTCTTTTCTTGTTTTCTTTTTTTTTCTTAAATATTAGTTTTAACCTTAAAAATGAAAAATGCAAATAGAGTATTTTTCTATTTTTATTGTTTAGCATTTTACCGACCAGATTTTTATTTATTTAAAAATTTGGCTTTATCTCGAATAAAATCTCAGGCATTCCATTTTCTTGTACTTAACACAACACAAACATACAAAAATGAAATGAAATGCGTTTATTATACGGATTATCTATGAATTCTTTTTATTACATTTAATTAATGTAACAAAGAATTTTAATTTTTTATTATAGAAAAAGCTTAGAATGTTTTGATAACTGGTGTTTATTTGGAAAAAATGAAAAGCACCTGGAATAAACGCATATTTGATTTAAACAAAAAAGAGAAATTAAATTATTCTGGCAGCTGATAACAAAAATGATTGACAAAAGAAATGCAGTTTTTTTAGAAAATTATATTTTTTAAATGTAAAATGAATTCATCGAAGACAAATTTTCCATCAGAATTTTTATCGAACTTTTATTTCTATTTTACATATTTTACACTATTTTTGACATTATTTATTACACCCATTCAATTTTATATGATTCTTACAAAATCAAAAGAGTTAAAAACTTTTAAATGGTTAATTTTGAATCATTCATTTTGGTGTTTTTTATTTGAAATAATTGTTACCACTATAAAACCCCTTTTCTTTCCTCCAAGGATTGCAGGAATTTCAATTGGAATTTTAACAAATGGAAATCCGTATGCAACTTTAATTTCGTTATATTTTGCAATAAATATTTATGTTTTTCTTTACACTGCTTTAGCCGCTACCGTAATCAATCGATATTTATTATCATTTCCAACAATACTAAAAAATTTGATTAAAATAAAATATGCAATTTTTTGTTGTTTTATAATATTAATTGCAGACTTTATTGTTGGAATTTATATTATTTTTAAATACATTTACAAAGTCGAAAAATTTGAAATGCAAAAATCTGCAAAAAATTTTGATAAATCTTTTGAAATCATTTTTGAAAATGAACCATCTTTCATTTATCTTTCATCGGATGAAACATTATTCAAATTTTGGTTTACATGTTTTTTGGCCCATTGCGGATATATTTGTGCTGCAATTTGGGTAATAATTATTTTTATATTTATTATTTACCATAATCAAAATTTAACATCAATCGTCAAACTTCAAAAATCTTTAATTAAAAGTGTTTTGTTTCAAATTTCAATTTCTTTAATATTTTTATTTATTCCATTTACAATTATTATTGGATGTTTTGCATTTGAAATTTCTAAAAATATGGCGAATTTTTTTATTTTTTTATTTTGTTTAATTTCATGTCATTCAATTTTGGAATCTTGTGTAACTTTATATTTTGTAGTACCGTATCGGGAATATATTGGAATAAAAATGAAAAAGTTTTTATCATTATATTCTCCGATTGCTGTTTCACCATTTTCTTCTGAACCAAGACGATTGGTTTCAATTGTTTGGACAAGTTCTTCCACGTAAATGTTATACCTAAATTTAGTGGGAAAGTGGTTGCTATTGCTCATATTCATTTGAAAAATTTAAATACATGGTGTCTTTTTTAATACTTTGCTGTTTTAAATGCTTCGCAAATGAAAATGGTTAAGTTTCAGAAGCTTAAACTTTCCCACATAAGTATATAGGTGTTAAAGTTTAGTTTCCGCTACTTTTTATAAACTATAGACTCAAGTTTAAGCTTCTGAAACTTAACCATTTTCATTTGAGAAGCATTTAAAACAGCAAAGTAATAAAAAGGACACCATGTATCATAAAAAAAAAGTATTTCGTTAAAAACTTTGTAGAAAAAATTTATAAAATAATATATTTGTGTTTTAATAATTTTTTGTAAAATTAATTTTTTATCAAATGTTTCTGCAAATTTTTTGAAACATTGTATTTTTGCTGTAAATTTGTTATTTATTTGTGAGTCAACAAAACTGTTGTTTATAAAAAAATCGAAACCCATTCGACTTTTTTAAAATTTTTATACAGTTGTTACACATTTTTTTGGTTTTTGTAAAATGCGAAAACATCTTTTGAAAAAAAAATAAATCAATAATTTGTAACACAAAGTTGGTTTGGGGATGACCCGTTTCTCACAAAAACATAGCGCGCACGAACAGAATTCCCAAACATTTGTGTTGCTAAACATGTGAAAACAAAATTTGGCGCGCTTTTTTACAGTTCGAGAACTTATTAGAAACTTTATCCCTTCACTCATTTTGAAACGCTGTTTTAAACGCTAACGTGCTTCAAATTTTGCATCTGAAACGTTTTTAATTTTTTTTCGTATTTTTACGTTTAAAAACTTTTCAATGGCTTCACTTCCAAACAATATTTTTCAAATTGCAAGTCAAAGATTTTTATATAATATTGATTTGATTGAAAAGAGATATGTTAATAAGCGACCATCTGGTTTGGAGCTTGATGTGAATTCTGGAAAGGTTTGTTTTATATTTATTTATATTAACTATTTTACACAGTAAAGCTTTTTAGATTATTCAAGTTGTTGATTCAAAACGTCCTCGTTTAACTGCTAAAGAAGCAAAAGAAAAAATGAAAAAATCCTTCTTGGCTCCAGCATCTTTATTTGGTAATAGCTCATTGTGTTCTCCATTTGTCCATGATATGACAACATCTCGTCCAATAAAAAAACGTGTATTGAAACATAATCGAGTAAGTTTTTTTGCTTTTTTTATTTCCAATGTTTAAATATTCTTTTAGCGTTTTGAACAAAAAAATGCTGATGGATATGATTATACATCTGTTTTATTCAATAATGTTAATGACAATGAAGATTCAGAAGATGACAAAGATGCTGAAACTCGTGAAGAAAGAGAACTTTTTGACTTGGATGACATCTTTGATGATGATGCTGATGATGAAGAGGAAGAAGAAGGAGGCGTCGAAGATGAACTTTCAGAATCTGAAGAAGAAGAAGAAAAAAATGAAAACAATCAAGAATTTGAAGATGAACTTGATAAGGAAAAGGGTATGTGAATTTTATTTGATGCACTTTTTCTATGAGAGAAATTTTTAGAATATGAAGAAGAACCCTTTGAGATTCCTGAAGAAGAAGCAGAAAAAGAAGGAATTTCTTACAAAGATGTTAAAATTACTCGTGCTTTGATTGAACGTTTAACTCCTAAAGCTGCAAGAGGAAAGAAAGTTGAATCAACTAGTTTCAATCCTCCATCAATCTCTGAAACTCCAAAGACTTCAAGAAAAGAAAAATATACTGCAACTGCTTCAAAGAAGGATATCCCTCAAAGTACTCCTGTTAGAGCATCAAAAAATAGTGCCAAAGCTTCCTCTGCAAAATCTACAACAAAAACAGAAACACCTGGCGTACCAAAGAAAACTGCAGCAGAAGAAGCAGCTTCAAAGAAAGATGATTTATTGGTTGAAGGAAAAAGAACAAGAAAATCAACCCAAAATTTAATTGATTTTGATTATATGTAATTTGCATTTTCCTTAAGTTTTTTATGTTTTATTTTTACGTTTTTTGTTTTTGTATTCCTTTTTGAGAATTCGTTTTTATATTGTTATTTTGTTGTACATAAAAATTTTTGAAAAAAGTTTTTATTTTGTTTGACGTTGGAGCACGTATGATTTTTTATTTAAGATAAACCTTAATTTGTCCAATTCGTCCAGTTCGTCACCCAGTTACCATATAGTGGGGAAAAAATGATGTCAGATCCGGGCTGATCATCCGGCCAAACTTGTAACGGGAATCACGGGAGGGTCTAAATGTGAGTTATTTTTAAATAATGCATTAAATTTTGATATCTGATATATAAAGTACAATAATGTAAAACATGTAAATATTTATTCACCTGCAAAATGGTTTTTTTACAAACGTAAATGATAGGAAAAAGAAATTTTTTCAAGTAAACAGAAAAATTTTAAAGAAAAATTAAAGCGAATTCATTCTTCCAGGTCAGGGTTGTCCGGGGCTGACATTTTTGTCCGGGACGGGATCCGGGACAAAAAACCTCCGGGATTCCGGGACGTTTTCCTGGATTTTTCAGTTGTTTTTTAACTTATTTTAGCTCCGGGATTCCGGGACGGGACAAAAATCCCGGAAAAACGGCCGGGATCCCGGACAACCCTGATCCAGGTTAAACAAATTGATTTGATCTATCATTGACCGTCACAGTTAAGATTTTACATTAATTTTTTTCTATTATTTTCATTCATCGCTTATTTGTTTAAAATTACATTTGAAAATCTTAAACTTAAGATAAATTAATTTGTAGTATCTAACAATTTTAGTTTTTTCTAAACATATCTTTTTTCTCATTTTTATATTGATTGTGACACTTGACACTTGAACTGTTTATCCATTTAGTTCAACATTGTTGGTGGATTAAATTTAGACACTTTCATAATCTCGTTTTATAAAAGTTCATTTTATGTTTGCAATTTTGTTTTTCGTTTTTAAAAAAATATTGATGAGTATCATCATAGATTGGCAACAGTTTTTTTCTTCCAATTATGTTCTATTTTTATCGTTAAATCTTTTTTAATGAATCCGATCATTCAGATCAGCACCCTTTTTTTGCAAAACATAACACATTTTTTGTTACAACGTTTTGGTGGTATTTAAATGCTGCATTTTTGCGTTTCTATATTTGTGCTTTGGATTCATAAATATTAATTTTACAAGTTATATTTGGAGAATGGATTTTAATTCATATTTTTGGTTTAAGTGGACTTTTTTGGTTATTCTTCTATTTGATAGAGGTAACCAATAAATATGAAAAATGAATTTGTCTCATCTAATAGAGCTCACAAATTTAAATTTTATAGTTTCTGCTACTTTAATGAATGATATTTCGTTGAATTGGAATAACAATTATTCAACTGGAACTTATACCCTTGCACAAGCGATAAATGATTTTGGAAATATGAAAGAATCAAGATGGGATGAATCAAAAGCAGCCATAACTACTGGCGGAAAAGAAAATACTCTTGGATGCCGGATTAAAATGTTACCAAATTCCCTTTCAGAAGGCGGATTTGGAGCTGAAGCAGATATTGAATCCGGACAAGAATATGAAATTGATTTTGACATGAAATTTCATTCAACATTTAGTTGGAGCGGCGGCGGAAAAGTTGGATTTGGATTTAAAATTGGTTTGGCACAAATAAATTTTGAATGGAATCTAAAAGTCAAAATAATTTCAGGACAGGGAAATAAAACTGGTTGCAGACCTGCTTGGGATGGCAATGGTGGCAGTTTAAGACTAGTTTGGATTGCATCCAAAGATCGGGTTTTTCTTCGTCCATACGTCTATCATTATCGTATGCCAAATGAATGTGGAGATAATTTTGGAAGTAAGAAAATTTTAAAAAGCAATCAGTAATTAATTGTTGCAATTTTTGAATGAAAATTATTTTTAAAGTTTTGGTTTTACAAAAAAGAACATCTTTGTATGCACGTAAAAATGCGTTTATTGCCCAATAATTTTTACTTAAAATTACAAAAATTTTACTGCAAACAAATTTAATTACAGTAATTTTAATGATTACAATTTTGAAATATTTTAGAAACATATCCAACTGCGGAAAATCTTGTGAAAGGTAAATGGTATCATGTTCATATGTATGCTAAAAGTAATACCGGTAACAATGAAAATGGTTGGATTCAAATTGTAATTAATGAAACACCATCAATAAATCAAACAATTCAATGGACTGCAAATGATGAGTATCGAAAAATTAATGTTTTAACATTTATGACTTTTCGAGGTGGAAGCTCTGAAGATTATATGGCTTCAACAACAGATTACGTTTATTATGATAATTTTGTGCTTAAAAAACTTTCTTAAGTCTCGGTTACAACGATAATGTGATAAAATTGTTTGCGTATTTTAATAAAAATTTTAAAATATTGTTTTTGGGTTTATCTTACTTATTTTTGACCTTCAAGGCTAAACAAGAAATAAAAAAATGAAGAAATGTTTATTAAAATTTTATCAGTTTAAAATAAATTATACTTATGTTGACAAAAAATATTTACTTAAAAAAGCTATAAAGAATTAGATGGCATTTACTTTCTTTTAGTGTATATTAATTTCTCTGAAAGTGCTGGTAAATCCAATTTATAAATAAAAGTTTTATTATTTGTTCCATCTTTTTTTGCTCCAACAACATAATCATCATAGATGAGTTCATTTGGAATTGACCATTCTGTGTACGTTTCTTCATCATTTCGCAACATCATTGCCTGTACCCTATCATTTCTGCAATCATAAACTTTTCCATCTTTTCCCATTATGCAACAATCTATTGTTTTAAGCAAATGATACATTTTTCTTGTCACCTTGTATCGTTGAATCTGCAATTCTTTTTCAATTGCTTTGGCATAGAAATCTTGAGTTGATTGGTTTTTCCAAAAATAATTAATTATTGCATTTATTTCTTGATGTTTTTGATCTGCTTCAGGAAAATATGCTGGTGAAACAAGTTCTGCGGAATTGTAAATTTCTGGTAAATAAAAGGAGAGAAAATATGGAAGTTGATTTTGAGCTTTTTCGATTAATTTATTACATTTGTTTTTTTCCACAATCCAATTTGGTTCAACAACTATAAAAATTTTAAACATTTTTAATCAAAAAGTTTTTTGTTGTTTTTATTCAAGTGTAGGCATGGCAGCGGGCCAACTCAGACGGGCTTTCGGCCCGGCCCGGCCCGGTCGGGCCTTGATTTTTCTGGTTTTTAAAAAAAGTTGTACATAGGGGACCATGACAAAATTGGCAAAAAAGCTTCGGCCCGGTGGGCCCGACCGGGCCGGGCCGGGCTTGGAG
>CABFKO010020681.1:29268-43075 GCA_901766855.1 Panagrolaimus sp. ES5
CAAGTGTCCGAAAGAATATGTTTAACTGTATTTTATGTTTTTATACGTATTTTTAACTTACTTTCATTGGTTGAATGATTCTGGCATTCATCATTATCAACAAAGCTTGTATCAGTTGTTGGTATAATTTGGATTTCATTTGAAAAATTATCTCTGTCTTCTGGAACAACGGCAACAAAAAAATTACTATCAGTCTGAGAATTTTGAGAAATGACAGATGATGATGCCGATACATTATCAATTTTTGTATTTATATTTTCAAGTTGATTTTGTAATTTTTGATTTTCTTCTTGCAATTTTTCCAATTTAATGATTACTTTCTGAATATCACGTGAACATTGAAATTGTAAGTTTGTTGTGAGAGAAAACATATTTAATGAATCACAACTATGATTTCTCTTCTAAAATATTTTAATTTTATACTTAAAATAGTTGAACTTACTTTTGTTCGGAAATAAGGACGAAAGGAGTGTCGTCTTTCTAAATGGCAACAATTAATTTTATTACATTAAAAGTACGCATGTGTTTATAAAACTTACTTCTCTTCATAATTTTTATAAATTGTTGGTTACGATTATTATGAGAAACCTATGAAAAATTTATTTATCATTTTCAACATAAAAAAAGGCATACTCTTCCTTGAATGGTTGAAGAAGGTAGTGAGATAGGAAAATCCATTAAGTTTCTGCCAAAAAAATAATATTTTGTGTTACAGTAATTACAGTGCAGCTAAACTTTACTTTTTCAAACAGTTAATGAAAATTGATTTTTGAAAAAAATTTATGGACGCTTGCAAAGTCAAGCAATGAATGACGAACTGAAGAGTTTTTTTGATAACATGTTTAAGGGACACATAAATTTTAGTGAAAAAAGCTATGTTTTTCTTCTTTCTTTTAAAATTTCGTTTTGTGGTTGACAAAATATAATTTGTTACATCTCACCAATTTTGTTAGTTGATTGAACATTTGTTTATGTTTTTTTTACTTAAAATGCTGCAAAAAAAAAAAAAATTAACCCAGGATTTAGACATCAAATTTTGAATTTTTTCTTTTATGTTTTCAAATTTATATTTTCTCTCTTTTAAAAACAGAAATGTTTCCACTTTTGTTTATCACAATCAAGAAAGTCATAATATTTCTGATGAAATTTTTGACTTCGGTTAACATCGTACATCAGCGATAAACAGAGAGATAGCATATTTTCATATTTTCAACATGACTGATCTTTTTTTTTCACTTTCATTAATTATCTAGAAGGAACCTTTGTGACAGCAACAAGCTTTCTCACAAGTTCTGAGCCTCATAAATGCAATATTGTTTTAAAACAATCTTTTTTTGTGATGACTGAATATATCCAAAAAGATATTATTGAGATTTTAATCATAAAAAAATGTATGGATGCAGTTTTATCCTTATACAAAGTTCTTTCTTTAATTTTAAGGCACCAAATATGCTTAGAAAACAAATTTCTTTGTTAACATATTCTTGTGTAATTTTACAGTATATAACAAATCAATATGTTGATAAAAATGGATAAAAGATTTTCTAACATTTTTTAAACGACGAAAAAAGTGATCCGTTTTGTATGTTTTTTTTATCACGTTTCAAAGCCTAATGGTTTATAATATTTATACTTAAACTCAGAAACAGCGAGGAAGAAATTTGTGAAAGTTTTTTCTGTTAAATATGCCAATACAAAATATCACCAATTTTTTTCTTCATCGAGAGGCATCAGAGATTACTGAAAAAAGAGAAATATTTGTTTACCCCTTTTTTAAGGTGCAGCAACATAATTCACTGATAAGCTGGCGCCACGACACTCAAAATCAGCAATCATAAGCAGAAAAATATGAAAGAGTACAAAGTATGGAAATAAATGTCATCATTAAATATTTTATGTCGATGTTATTTCAAAAGTACATGTTTTTTTTATTTTCTTCATCATAATCGACTCACAAGATTGCATTTTCGTGGCTTAAAATGCGTTGAGGGGCGTGTACATATTACAGCCAAGTCGAAAGTGTGCCACGAACAAAATTTTTAGCATAAATACTCCTTCTTTTCTTTAAAATTATCAGTCTTTAAGATTTTTCCAAGAGGAGGTTGGTGATTGTTTAATATGCATTTCAACAATCATCAACCTCCTCCTCGTGTCTCATTTCTAATCATCAAAATTTTAGATATATACAAAATTTTTAACTGCTGATTTAAAAATATGCCTGTTGCTGCAAATGTAATTTAATCAAAAGAATAATATAAGTTAAACCTTTTTATAAAATATTTTAGCGTCAAGTTGTTAATGATGCCCTCCTTAGTGAAATTGAAGCAAATTCAATAATTAAATGCTTACAAAAGGCTGTCGATGAACTTGAAACTTCTCCAAAAGATTATAAAAATTTCCGGGTAAATTTTTTGTATTCATTAATAAAATTTGTAACAAAGTACATTTAGCACCTTTACTTGGCTGAATACAATGTTCGTGTTTTAGCAGAAGACTACATGGAAAAAGTTCAAAAGGTTTTTATTAAGTCTTTAAAACTTTTTTGAACCTTTGAATTTTAGAATTTAATCCCAAAAAATGAACTTACCTATAAAACTGCCACTCGTTTTGCATCCAATCGTACAGCTATTGATGTCATTAAAGACGCTGAAAAAGAATCTTTAAAACAACCGAATAAACTTTCAAATGAAAGATATGCTGAAATGCTTATAAAAGTAAACTTTGAAAAATAAAACATTTATAACAATGAGTTTTAGACAGCAAAAGATTGCGTAGATTCTGCCTATATGCTGGCTTTTTTTAGAAAAACGCTTCGAGAAAATGCTACTTTTGAAAGAATTGTAAGTTTGACTTTAAAAAAAATTGTTTTTGAAAAACCAAAATGTTTTTTAGCTTGATAACCAAGATGAAATGAAACAAGGCATTAATTTGCTTGTACACAATATGCATTTAAATAATCAACAACCTCCTCCTCCTCCAGTAGCAGCAGCAGTAGCAACCATCCCATTCCAAAATGCTGAACAAAATAATTTTCTTCCTCGTCTTGAAACTGCGCCAACATGTGCTTCTGGTCGTCAAAATGCCCTTCCATCTCTTAATACTGTACCACCTCCAGCTCGAATAAACGCAGAAAGTAATCATTCTTTATATTCCTGATTTTTGTAATTTGTATATTATTTAAGGACCATCTTGGATAGTCCCTGAGAACCAATGTCGCAATATTTACAACTCAAATTTAACTGCAGAAACATTTACTAGGGCATATTTATTGCAACTTTTTAATCGATGTGAACTTATGCTTCCATTGAAAAGCATCACAATGGAAAAGAAAACTGAATTTCTCCTTGTTGCTCGTCATTTCTTTCAAAATAGTGGAACAGATTGGGAACATACATTTGAAAAAGTAATGAAAAATCTTCGTTTTCAAAAGCGTCAAAATGTTTTTAAAAATCTTAATGAAAATATTGGATATGGTGTAACATCTGATGAAATTGATTTTTATTTTACTGTTCCATGGAATAATCAAAGTCAGTGCTACAGTCATAAAGATTGTAGTGTTGGTTCAAGACTTGCTGCAACAAGACTTTGTGGAAATTTCAGAATTCCTGCAAAATGTGGAAATTCATTCGAATTTATTTTACTTACAGAAAAAAGCGGTCGGGTTTCAAATGTTCGAAAACTTATGCAAAATGGTCAAATGATGTCTATTCAAAATTGATAAAAATGTTTTGAATATAATTAAGCAAAATTTTAATTCAATTGTTACAGTAGTAAAAAATAGCTTTCGAATACTTTATAATATCTAAAATATTTGTGTGTTATTTATCTTTTAATGAATATATGTATCTCATTTAAAATGCTTTATCGATGTATTGTATGAAAAAATTTTTTATAAGACATTATTTTAATAAATCTTTTTTAAATATGCTGATATTCATCTTTCTTTGACTTTAATTTTACGCAAGTTAAAATATGACTAATTGCAAGTAAAATAATAATTCCAAATCCAATCCAAAACATTATCATCCAATTAATCCCTTTATGATTATTTTGGCCATGTCTTCGATATTCCAAATATTCTTCGGTTGTTGTTTCTTTTACTTGAAATACTACATCAACAACTTTATTATTGTTTTCTCCAATATGTTCAATTCCAGTACCATTGATCACAGGTTCAGCCATTAAAGCCATATTATTTTGATTTTTGGTTGGAATTGGATCATATGGAAGTTGGCTTTCAGTAAAAATAGGAGTTTTTGGACCAGCAATCCTAAACAATAAATTTGCATATTTTTAAAGTTTTTTAAAAAGTGACAAACCTTGGAATAATAAAATCCCAAAATTCGACAGCTTGTGAATGATATCCATTTGTTTCACCTGGGGATTTAAGATCAGGATCCGGGAAATCAATGATAAAATAATTTTTCATTTCAGGATCCAAGGGGTGCCATTTTTGATTTGGAGAAGCAGGATTTCCATCATTAATAAAATTTACAAAAAATTGAGAATAAAGATATTTAATTTGGTGATCTTTTGGAGTAAAAGTTCCAGCATGTTGACCAAGAAGATATGCCTGAAAATGATGAATTAAAATTTTATCTGTTTCTTCAAGGCTTGCAAAATTTGAATAAAAGTTAAATTTATAATTTTATGATTAAATAGCAAAATCATGTCAAAATTATACCAATTCTTGAGCATGATGAGGTGATTCTCTTTGGTCAATTGGTGCCATCAATGGTCCTCGATCGTATGCTTTTCCAATATCTGGATATGTATATTCATACAAAAAGCTATCAGCACCTTTCAAAGTTTGTTGTAACGCCAAATCAAATGTTGGAACATACATTTCAACATCATCATAAATATGGATGACTTTATGAGCTGAAATATAAAATTTGCATAAAATGCAATTGAAATATTTAAAAAATTAGCTTACGAGATGCATATTCTTTTTCAGTTAAATAAATTGTTCGATTATCGGGTGTAAGATATTCAACTTTTGTTAAAGCTTGAAGTGTCCATTTTCGAAGTTCATCTTTATCAGTGATTAAAGTGCCATTTGCTAATTTTATTACTGCAGATTTACTGTCTTGATATTCTTTTGATACTGTACCAGTTAAAAGTGGAGTTGGAATCATTTCACGAAATAATTCAGAATATGATCGTGGTAAAACCTAAAAATTAGCTACAGTAATCAGTGAACTAAATTCAGTTACACTTACAGCATTTTCTCCAGAATCTTGTGCAGCATAACGAAATTGATGACCTTTTTCTTCAATTTTTGGTTGAGCTTCTGTTAATTCTTTACCAGATTTTGTTCGAAGACATTTTATAACTTCTTCAACAACTATCAAAGAATCCCATTTTTTATCCGATGGATCAAAGTCGGCACATCCAACTTCTTGAGCTGCTGCTCGAGAAGCTGCTTCATTTTTATCTTTGACCAATGAATAATCACTTGATTGTGACATTGCAATCATTTGATTAATCATATATTTTGCTTTTGGTGACATTGCTAGCTGAAAAATTATTGTTGTAAAAATTATTGATAAAGATATATAATAAAGCTTACAGTTTTTGTCAATCCTCCCCCACCACTATGTCCCATTACTGTCACTCTATCAGGATTACCACCAAATGTTGAAATTTCGGCTTTTATCCATTTTAAAGCATGTATTAGATCTGTAATTGGTACATTTTAGATTTAATATATCCAACAAATATGTTAATCTACCATGAAATCCAGCATTTAAATCCATTGATAAATTTAATTTATGATTAAAATTTGCAACTCCCAAAAGTGCTTGCCGATAGCTGACAGTAACAAATACAACATTTCTTGTAACATTATTAAAATTATCAACCTAAATTACTTTAACCATATTATAATTTTTTCATTGATTAAAAAACAAACAATAAAATCTTGTCGATATTGAAGAGGTGTACCAAATTCAAACACTCCACCATGCACGTACATTGCCACGGCACAACCACCTTGGGTTAAACATTTTCGATTTGTAAAAACATTTACTTGAATGCAATCTTCATTCATTTCAAAATCTGCTGCAGAATAAGATGTATGAATTGAATTCCAGAAACAAGAAACTGTATAATTTGTGGCATCTAAAATTCCAGACCATTTTCGTCGAGGAATTGGTGCTCGAAATCGAAGACCCCCAACAGGATTTTCAGCAATTGGAATTGAAAGGAAAACAAATCCTTCAACATTTGAAGGGGTAACATATTTACGGCCACGAAGTAATCCAGAGCTAAAAAAGGGGCATGGCATTAAATTTAAATTCATATTTTAAAAATGTTTCGATAAAAAAATAAAAAAATATTTTGGCAAAAATTCTTTTTCTATTTTATCGTAAAATGGGCTATTTTTAATTAATTAAAACTTAAACGTTTATTAATTATGTCATCCCGTTACGCTTAAAAGAAAGAAAAAATCCAAGCAAATGTACCTTATTTTTCTGAACAACAAATCTTTTTCATTTTCTTTATCTTTCAATGGAAGCTTGTAAGCATTTAAAAACATATGAGCTTGAGATAATCCAATAAACAAAATACATCCCAAAACTATCAACAACTTCATGTTTTTGAACTAATCTGCTACTTTTAACATCAATGAAATATGTATGTTTTTGAGTGATTTCTTTGACCTTTTAATCAATAAGCAAAAAACAGTGTTTTTGTACATTTTTTGAAAGAACCAAAGTGTTATCATTGTTATCAGTTTTTCTAGTTTTTTTTGTTTTAGACCTCCTTTAAGATCACCCCTTTTTTGAGTGACCCCATAAAAAATTGTCTGTCAGTTGTAAATATTATAGTTTTATGGGATTTATGTTTAAAGAAAAATGTCGGTAAATAAGTAGTTGTATAATTTTTGGTTTTTATAATTAAAAAATTGCTGAAAAACTAATGAAACTAGAAAGACTTTTTTAAAAACTAAAGCTGAAGTACATTAATTTTTCAAATCTTTTTCTTTGCTTTTTTAGAAAAGCTTTCCATTTTTTTAATGCATTCAAAACAATCGTAGTTTTTCCCACAGGAACATCATCAAAGAACTTATATGTTTCCCTTTTGGAAGAAAAAAATTTTTACTACGCTTTTTGAAAATAAATTTTTTATGGGAAGAACAAAAATACAAATATTTTTCCTTCTTTGAATAGATAAAGCTACAGTATATTTTTATCAAAAAGTCTTTTATTTTATCCAAGAATTAAAAGCATTAAAATATTCATCAAGAGTTTGTCCAATGGGAACTTTTCCACCTGTTAAAGTTGAAACATGAATTTCTTTTGGAGATATTTTTGTTGAAAATTTTCGAGTTACGATTTGAGTCCAAAATGGCCGAAGATTGAAATATAATATATCTTTAATTGCATAAAATGAATTAATTATTGTTGAGATTTCTATCCACTAAAAATAAGAAATGAAAGCTTAATAAAGTCTACGTAAAAGGATGGGAATGAGTTGTGGGTTTTTTATGAAAAGTGAAATACTGTATAGTATTTAGTAAAGATGTTTTAATAAAAAAAATATAATTTAAATGGACATAAATAGCAGCGTTCATTAATAAAAGATCATATAAGAAGTTTTAATTTCGCAGTCAAAATTATTATTTATAAATCTTACCATAAAGCTTAAACAAAATGCAATAAAATTATTAATATTAATAATATATAAAGCCGAAAGGGAAATACTAACACAAATAATTCCACAAAAAGTATCGATTAAAATTATTGGAAAAAATCTTTTAAAAAATACAACCATTTTTGAAAACTAAAAATTGTGTCTATGATGTCTTGCAACTTTAAAAATTATAAAACGTACAGTATGCCTTTCAATTAAAGAACTTGATAAAACAGATTGTTTTCGAAGTTTTTTTGCTTTCTTAAAAAGTAATTTTGACACCTGTAAAATTTTAATTGGAATTATAAACCTTGATTGATTTAAAGGAACTTACAATTGTTGAACAAATTACTGTAATAAAAATACTGATGTTAAAATATAGTGGAACATTTACTAAAAATAAGGCTCAATTGTAATTAAATGCCAAGCCTTTTTAAAAAAGCTTCTCTCTGTTTTTAAAAATAAGCTGCTTTGAAAACTTACATTTTGGAATAAACGTTGCACCATAAATAGCAATTGCAATAATAATGTCTAAAATTAAAGAAAATCCAAAAAATAATGTAGATTTCTTTCGTTTTTCAGAAATTTGTGTAATACGAAAATTCCAATCTGCCATCATTAAAAATGGAATGAATCTTTGTTTTATAATTAAAACAATAACAATTTTTTGATAAAAAGTTAATTGTGTAAACTTCAAACCAAAATATAAAATTGATACTGTAATAAAAATGGCAAGAATGGAACGAACGAAAGAAGTAAAAATGTAATAAATTACTAGAATCCTGAAAAATAAACGATCACAAAAATAAACATTTTGATGGAAAAAAAACTTACTTTGAGGTAGCATGTTCTGTACTTTTATGAAATTTCAATATGCTAAAAACAAGACTTAAAAATGAAGAGAGAAATGATAAAATTGATATAAAATGATATAATCCACAAACATATGGTTCAACAAATTTTTCATTTTCAACAGAAATTATTCGAAACATGTTTTTAATGTGACCGAAGCTGCTTTTTCTTTGATGACAGAAAAAAAGTTGAGTTCAAATGAGGCCAACTTTTTAAAATGGAATTTAAACCTCTTTGCTAAAATCTGTCTAAAAACGATGTTTGAATAAAAAGCACAGCGCCAATTTGAAGTCAATTCAAAAAAATTACAAAAACAAATTTCACGAGTTTTAATGACTAACAATTTTTGACTGAAAAAAAGTTAATTGAAGGCGTTTTTTGTGGTCTCTAGAGACGTTTTTTAAAAATTATGTTGCACTTGTGTTAATTTTGTGAACGTGAGTAACCGCAAAAAAAATTTACAACTGTCTTCAAATTTTTAAACTCGTAATAAATCTTTCTAAATTTTACTATGAAAAGAATTCTAGTTTTTTTTGTGGGAGGACTGATATCGTAAATGTATTAGTTTTCAGAGTATTAAATATTTTCAATTTTCAAGGTATTTGAAAAAAACAATTTAGTACTTTCATGACACTTTAAAGTTTCAAATTTATTTTCTATTTCCAGTTTTGGAAAACTGTTGTTGTTTTCACAGGAAAAACAAAATTTTCGTTTTGTGTGAAACAAAATTTCCATTTTTGCATTCTTGAATGCAAATGTTCAAGTTTGGCACCATCCTTGTACTTTACCTTTCTCTTTAAATTTTCTAAAATAAGTCATGCAATTATTGAAGTTGAAAGCATTTTTGTTGTTTAACCTCTGTGAAATAATTTAAATGATGATTTGCAAATTAATTATTATCATGAGAATTGACAAAAAAACCTTTTTTTTTGGAATTTTTGGGTTTTCAACACTTTATTTTTATTTTCGAGGTATATGTTTTTTTACAAAATTTATCATTTTATGCAAAGTTGTAAAATGTTTTTTTGTGACAACTTTCTGACAAATCTAAGCTTAAAATGGCTGCAAAAAAAGCATTGTTAGCGATTATCAACAATAATGCTTCTATAGTTTGGTCGAAACAAAGGTGCATTGATTATTATCACATAAATTTTTATTCTTTTTTAAACAAAAGACAAGAGCACATTTTTTATCACGTTGTTTTTAGAAAAAAATGTTTGTCATATTTATATTTCTAACTTTAATAGCTCAAATATATGCAACATGCCCATCAGGATCTGTACAATCAATAACAACAACGTCAATTTGTTATTCATTCTTTTCTGTTCCAGAATCTTATGCTGATGCTGAACAAATTTGTACAGATCAACGAGGGCATTTGGTATCAATCGATAATGGATTCACAAATGTTTTTATTACAGGTTTGTTGAATTTCATTTTTCACTAGAGATAATTGTGTAGAATTATATTTTAGAACAAGCCCAGAAAATATATGTTAGATCCAATGCAACAAACTTCTGGATTGGCGCAAATGATCTTACATCTCAAGGAGTTTGGTCATGGACAGATGGGAAGCCTTTTAGCTATGCAGATTGGGCACAAGGTCAGCCTTCAACACAATTTGGAAATGATTGTGTAAAAGTTTCTATGGTAAATGGAATGTGGATAGCTGATAATTGTTTTCAAAAATTCCCATTTATTTGTACCATTCCATCTTTGCTTGGACCAACTTGCCCAGCAAGATGCGATTCTGGATGGAGTTTATATAATTCAAGCTGCTACAAAATGAGCTTTAATCATAACTGGGATGATGCTGAAGCTGATTGTGTTACAAATGGCGGACATTTAGCTTCAATTCATTCTACACAAGAAAATATCTTTATTTCAAGTTTGTTTACGTTTTACAATATCCACATTACAGTATTATTATTATAGCCCTGGCAAGAACTGGCATAGATTCTGATACTTCAAAGCAGCCATGGATTGGCTTAAAATCTACAGATGGCTCAAATTGGTTTTGGAGTGATGGAACTCCAACAGATTTTAAAGCATGGGGTAGCAAACAACCTGATTCTGGAAATAAAAAACAATGTGCACAAATTTTTGCTGATAAATCTAGTTGGCCACAAGATTCTGGTTTATATGAAAAATGGCAAACATATGATTGCTCAAAATCTGCTCGAGCTTACATTTGTAAAAAAACTGCTATGACTAATTAAATGTATTTTTTGTTGTTTTGTATTATATTATAGCAAGAATAAATATTAATTTTCTGTCTAACTACATTAACCGAATGAATTTATAAAGATTTGAAATCTTTATGTATTTGCAAGAATAAATATTTTAACTTTATTTTAAATTACAGTAACCTGAATAAAATGATAAAAATTATTCAAATTTATTTGTACTTTGATATGAGCAATTTTACAAACAAATGACCTTTTTGTGACCATAACTCTTTTTTATTTACAATCTTTTTAGTTTTCATAAAAAAGGATATTTGAGTGGTCACGTCTCTTTTATCTTCGTGCGCACGTTTTTACAGCCATGGTAGCTCAGTTGGGAGAGCGTTAGACTGAAGATCTAAATGTCCCCGGTTCGATCCCGGGTCGTGGCAATCTTTTTTTCATTAATTAACTCAAGAAAGCTGTTCATATTTTTATTTGTTTTTTGTATTTAATAGAAAAAAGCTTGCTAAACTACACTTCCGAGCAACACAAAGTTTTTACTTTAGCCTGTTACTTTCTGTCTTATGTCTGATTGATTGATAACCTTTTTGCTTCCTAAAAAAATGCTTTTTTTTGTTTCGATACACAGAAAAAAGAAGCCGGAAAAGTACAATAATATGTATGATAAGAAAATAAACTGCACAATTTCTTTCAACAATAAATGAGTTTCCAAGTCTAACTTTTTTATCAAAGTAAACCTGGAAAATGTTAAAATTTTTTGCAATTTTTGCAATTATAAATGTTTTAAGTTTGGATGCTACAGTAATTTGTCCAACGGGATCTATTCCATCTTTAAATGATAATTCAATTTGTTATTCATTTTTATCTTCTTCAACAGAATTTTTAAATGCTGAACAACTTTGTGTTGATTTAGGTGGACATTTGGCATCTATTGATAGTGCCTTCACAGATACCTTTTTGAATCGTATGTATTTGTTTTTACATGATTTAAATAAATAAAAACAATTTTTACAGAAAAAGCTGAAACGTCATTCAAAAATTCAAATTCCAGTGATTTTTGGATTGGTGCCAATGACCTTGCATCTTCTGGAGTTTGGACATGGACCGATGGAAAACCTTTTACTTTTACAGATTGGTCTCAAGGGGAGCCAGCAAATGATGCCGGATCAGATTGCGTTAGTGTTCAACTTTCAGATGGACTTTGGAAGGCACAAAATTGTTATCAACGAAAACCTTTCATTTGTGCCATTCCTGGAACGGATGCAAAGACATGTCCTTTGTACTGCCCTTCGGAATGGTCATTCTTTAATCAAACATCATCATGCTATAAAGTATTTTTTGATGCAAAATGGAATGATGCTGAAGCTGTTTGTGTTTCACAGGGTTCACATTTAACTTCTATTCACTCAGATGCTGAAAATGTTTATGTTGCAAGTAATACACATGCTTGATAAAAAGGATTTGATATATCCACCCACCTTTTAGATCTTGCACATACAACCTTGAAGGTTTCAACCCCGGATCAATGTTGGATTGGGTTATTTACGGAAGATAAAAATAAGAGTTGGAAATGGACTGATGGAAGTCCATATGATTTTGTTAAGTGGGCAAAACATCAGCCTGATCATGAAGGAAAAGAAAATTGTGTGCAAATATTTTCAGATAATTCTGAATGGCCTGCTGAAAATGGTTGGTACCAGGAATACAACAATTATGATTGTAATGAAAAAGTTCGAGCATTTGTTTGTAAAAAAGCTGCCATTCAATCATAATCTTAAATTTTATACAAATTTGAACAATATATGAAACTTGTAATAAAATGCATAAATAAAACATTGTCGTAAATTACTTAACTTTACCAAAAAAAGTCTATAAATAAATTATAAAACAATTACTCACAAAACTTGCATTCATTTTTCCATAAAATGATATCTAGAAGACAATGATTATTATTTATATTTTTAAATTTAGTTCAATGTTTTTTCTTGCTTTTTTAATTTTAATGCCAGACAGGAAAAAGAATTACAACTTTTATTTTTTTCAGAATATTTATGTTGAAAAATATTGATGTTATATAAATGCCATATAATTATATTTGAAAGTCTCTTGAGATTATTTTATGACGGCCTAAAAAACGCCTCTACTTTCACTTTTTTTTACCTATTTTATTTTTAATTCTCGTGCATTTTTTCAAAAAAATTTCGAATTGGTTTTAATTTTGAGGAATTTTTTTATCATTTGTTAAATACTTCCTCTTTTATATAATAAGTATTGGATTTAAAAACGAACATTTTTTCATAAAAGAATATTTTACAAGTTCTATTTTCTTCCGCAATTATAGTTTTACATTTTTGGTCATCAAATAGAAGTTTTTATTACATTTTCATCAAAACTTTGCTATAATGTTTCGAATAATTTCTGTTGAAGATGAAAAATTTGTTGAACCATATGTTTGTGGAATTTATCATTTCATATCAATTTTATCATTTTTGTCTTCATTTTTAAGCATTATTTCATCTGTTTTAAAATTTGGTAAAAGTACAGAACATACCACTTCAAAGTAAGTTTATCAATGTGTGACAACCAAAGATTTATTCAATTTCGCTTATCATAATAATTTTTTAGAATTCTTGTAATTTATTACACTTTTACTTCATTTATTCGATCTGCTCTTGTTATTTATATTACAATATTAGTTCTATATTTTAGAATAAATCCAGCATTTTCACAAATAATTACTTTTCGAAGAATTATTATTGTTTTAGTAATTAAACAAAGATTTATCCCATTTTTATTAATGGCAGATTGGAATTTACGGATTACACAAATTTCAGAAAATCACAAAAAATATTTTATATTTTTTGGGATTACTGTATTGTTAGAAGTATTTATTTCAATTTTGATTGGTGTTATATCATTTACCCCTCAATGTAAGTTATATTTTTATTACAATTTAAATTATTGTGCTCTAATTTCAAGCACATGTATGTATACTAGCATTTGTGTGTTTTCAATTTTTTAAAGCTAACATAACCAAAATTCACAACATGTTTCAAAACAGCTTAACTTTTTAACATTTTTTTAGTAAATGTTCCACTATATTTTAACATCAGTATTTTTATTACAGT
>CABFKO010020681.1:53354-69842 GCA_901766855.1 Panagrolaimus sp. ES5
AGATTTAAAATCATTGAAATATTTGACATTAAATGATTTTTATGAAGAAAAGGCTCAAAAACAGCAGCTTAAGAAAAATTTAAGCGCAAATAATAGCACCCTTTCTCTCCATATTGCAGCTTATGAAAATATCATTGAAGCCAAAACAGATTCAGATGATATTGAAAAGGCAGGCTTGAAAAGTAATAGTGATAAAACAAAGTTAATAAAAAAATGCAGCATGTCAAAACTAGATTTGACTGGTTTATTAATGGCCTCTACAGTAACTTTTAATACATTTTTAAAAGAGCTATTTAGCAAAAAAATTATAGAATCCGTTTGAATTTCCAAGACAGCAAACGGATCAAAAAACCAATCCAGAAGTTGCACAATTTAAAGCATCCCAAAAGTTGCTTTACCCTCATCAACAACAAGGTAATCATTAATCACTATTATTAAATGTTGTTAAAACTGATTACATTTAAATTATGATTTCAATTTATTGATTTATTTTATCTAGACGCGAGCGGGGAACATTTTTTCCTTTTCTGTCTTTATCTTTTTTTTGTTTGTAAACAGTATGAAAATTAAAATATGTTTTTACAACTAAGCATGGGAGTGGGCCGTAACATAATAATATTTTTTTGCAATATTTTTTGTTTAACCGAAACTTTTTCGACTACCAGTGAATTCCTTTTTCTTGAATATTCCTAACTCAGTTTTAAGTAGTGTATCGTTTGTACAATTAATTTGGCAGGGCACTGAAAATTTCATTTTAGCTGTTTTTGGCATTTTTTGTGTCGGTCATATAGCAACACATTGGTTTTTGAAGAAACTACTTATGCAGTTTTGTAGTCCTATCCATGCTTATCATGTCCACAAAGTTTCATACCTTCATATGTAACACATGCAATCAGTTTTAACGCCAAAGAGTTGCAAAAACGGTATTTTAGTAAATTTTGAAATAGCATTTGCTAAAAAATTTCGCATACAGGCTGAAGGCCCGCTTATATCCTAATATAGTTTAAAAACGCGAAGCAATTATCAAATTTGGCAAAATGTGAATGTAAATATTTCGGCATTTTGTGAGAAAAGAAAAACAATGAATATTTTTTTTGCAATTTTTAAAATTTGTTTTATAAAATTTATCAAACTTTTATTATATATTTTAGTAAAAAAAAATATGCCTTTATATGATGATATTGCTCCAACGGTGAAACGACAACGAACACCAGATAGAAAATTCTCCGAATCAAGTAACAATGATTTTGAGACATCTGCGCCAAATTCACATCACAAAGGTTTCTTTTTAGCATTTTTTAATGATACTATTTAATGTTTTTTGTTACATTTTAGATAAAGGATATGCATCTGTAAATATGTTTGCTCCAAGAACTCTAATGACAAAGGTATAGTTTAACTTTTATGTGTCAGTAATAATTCTAATTATAATATTTGTTTATTATTTTTAGACTACAAAACCTCAACAGAGAACAAGTTTGTCTCAACTTTATCATGATCTTTTCCTTACATCGTTTAGGTGCTCCATCACGATCAATTTATTCTAATCCACCAGAACCATTGACGCCTCATTTATCATCAGCTTCAGCAGCTGTGCCAACTTCATCACAACCACCACCACCAATCGTTGATTTTGAAGCATTAAAAAATCAAGTTTTGCAAAAAAAGCTTGAGTTAGAGCAACTTACAAAAGTTCGCTGAATTCTTTATGTTCAAAGCTACATAAATATCTGTTTTTAGAATGCATCTCGTCCAATGCAACCATTAAAAGCTCATCGAGTTGATGTTACAAAAATTCAAGCTCTTCCAATAATTCCACAAGATGTTCGAGAAGATACAGAATTTTTATTTGATGAAGTTCATATCCTTGATGAATATCAACCATCCAAACCAAATTCATATTATGAATTTATGAAGAGGTACGTACATACATGTATAAATCCCGTAACTAACTTTCTTGGTTTTAGTATTAATTGTAATCCACAATTTGGTGAAGAATTTGATGATTTTAAATTAGAAAAGCTTATTCAAGATGAAATAATTAATGGACAAGTTGAGAAAGAAAGATCTCCATCACCTGAACCTGAGAAAGATGTTGTCTCTGGAACTGATGTGGCGGCAAATATTATGGCAAAAATGGGATATAAATTTGGTTCTGGGCTTGGAAAACATGGTCAAGGTATGAGTTCTGCATTAAAGATAGAAAAGAAGGGTGGACAAGCTGGCAAAATTATACATGAAACTGATGAAGTTATGAGAGAAGTTGGACTGAATCCTGAAACTTTCCAAGGACCTATCACAAATATTCTTTTGCTACGGGTTTGTTTATTTGAGCTTCTGCTTCATTACTGTAAATTATGTTTTTAGAATATTTATACACTTGATGATATCCCTGAAGATTATGATAATGAGCTTCGTCCTGAATTAAGTCGATATGGTGTTATTAAAAAGTTGGTTCTACATCGGGATCCAGATGCTGAAGATTTCTTTGATCAAGTTCGAATATTTGTTGATTATCCAAATAAAGCTGCTGCAATTCGAGCATATGCAGATCTCAATAATCGTTTCTTCAATGCCCGATCTATTCGAGCAACATTTTATCCAACTGATCGATTTATGCTTGGCCACTATTATGATCCTTCATATTAAATTTTTTTGTATTTGTATGTTTTTATTTTTTTTAAATGAATTGTTTTTATTTTTTACATTTTTGTGGGTTGCAAAAGTACAAATTATATCTTGAAGGAATTTAATAGCTAGTAAACACTTTTAACTGTTACAAAACTTCCATTATTAAAATGTGTATTTTGTGGTCGAATGGTGGTCGAATTAATTGTTTTACAATTTCGATTTCGTAAATTTCTCCATTTCCAAATAATTGCAAATACAGCAGTTTTGTATGGTTTTATCATAAAAATTAAAACTAATGCATGAAAGAATGAATGAAGAGATCCAATTGAAATTAAAATATTTACAAAACCTATAAATTCGAGGTATTACGGTAAATCATCGATTATCGTTAATGCACTTACTTGATATAAAATGATTGTAAGTTAATGCAGATAAAATTACAAAGCTATACGGTATACATAAACAAATAGTTGGAAGTAAAGTTTGAACAATTAATACCGTAACCAGCTGTCGTTGAAGTTGTGAATTTCGAAGTGAAACACTATTTTTAAAGCTTTCTCTTAAAGACAGCAACAAATATGTTAACATTACTGCATTTGTTACAACACCAATTGAAACACATGCAAAAACTGTTAAGAAAAAATATAAAAAGTTTTTATGTGTTTCATCAACAATAAATCCACCACATGGAAGCTTCCAAACAACTGATTTCATGAATGGAAAATTCTAAATATTTTGAATTATTATTTTGAGATTAAATTTACAAAATAAATTACTGTAATCTGATATCTGATAAGAGAGTCATTGTCAAGTTCAACGGTAAAAAAGTAGCCGATAACTCCAGGAGATGAACCAATGCAATGACAAATAATCATTGCAAAAATGAACCAACGTCGAGAAAAAATGTTTGTATTTCTTCCAGTTGCAGCATATATACGGTACCATTGTGCTGTGAAACAGGAGACATTTAAACCAGCAAAAGTAAACATAAATGAAATCTTAAATTATTCAAATTAAATATTAACTTTTGTATGTTATAGTTTGAATACGGTATAAAAATTTATAAGAATTAAATTAACAGTTTTTTAAGGTCTTTGGCAAATAATATTACTATAATACAATTAAATTATGTGTCATTATTTAATTTTCTAGAAAAATTCTTAAAATAAACTCGAAACTTACAAATGAAATTCCATTTCCATTATATTGACCAAGGTTCTTTAAAATTCCTGTGATACAAATAGAAGGAGCTGGCATCATTGGTAATGGCATCCATAAAAGTGTTAAAACAAAATCCAAGCAATATGACCAAATCTGAAAATATTACACATAAATATATGAAATTTAAAGTTATAACACTTGATCAGATATCTCTCATCATTCCCTCAAGCTATCAACTCCCAAAATAACTTACAGAAATATTAACAAGTAAATATTTATAAATTCCCATATTTTTTGGACTAAATTTTAGAACAACAAATAAAATGAAGAATGTTGCAAGGGTATTTATCACAAAACTGATAAACATTCGCCATTGATTATTTTCAATTATTTCATCCGTCACTTTTCTTTCGCCTTCATAATTTAAAAGTGTAGAAACATTCATTTGTAAAGTTGCCAAATTTGAAAATGTTATGGATGGCAAAGAATAAATGTTATCAGACATCTAAAATCGTCTATTATTATTTTTAACTTTAAAATAGTGACAATGTTAAAATGGTATTCGGTAAAAAAGATGGCACAAATATTAAAATATGCAAACAATAAAAAAAAGAGATATTTTTGCAACAGGAAAAAACATGGACTGGAAAGCGTCACACAAAAAAATGATCTTTCAAAAGTTAAAACACAAGTGAAAAAAGGGCGATATAAAGTTTCTAGTTTTTAAAAACCGTAACCAAACTCAATTTAATATCTCAGATTAAAAGGGGTTGCCATTTTAGCTATTTTTGTAAAAAAAAAGTTAATTGATATTAGTGTAAACGTTTTAACTTTGTTATTTAAAACAAATTTCTATTTTTTTTGCAACTTTTTGGCAGAAATTCTAACTCAATATTATTTTTTTTAAATACACATTTGTTTCATTCCATTTTTAGAAATCGTTCGGGAGGTCTTTATTAAAAAAAATAAGATGTTTAAAAATGCAACACGAAAAAGGGCAAAAGTCAGTTTTTTCTAGCTCAAAATTTTTGATAAGCAGAAAATTAAAGACAAAATAAGTCTCAAAAAATTGAATGAATTTTCAGAGATATTCTCATTTTTTCAGCAATGAGGAAGTTTCTATTATTAAAGTAATTATGGTTCAACGGGGAACACAGACTTAATTACAAAAAGTGTTTCAAGAGAGTAAAATAAAGTATAAATTTAAAGATTTAATCTTATAATTGTTTCCTCATTTTTAAAACACACTTTATGTTTTAAATGTACGCTAATCAAACTTTAATAACTTTAACATTTATTAAAAATTAATAAAATTACTAAATGTTTCAATCTTTCAACAAACTTCAGCGCTAATAAAATTTTAGTCTAAATTCAATTACCTTTTTTTCGTTTTAAAAATGAAATAAGAAAGCAACAAAAAAATTGAATTAAAAAAGACACTTTTTATATTTACAAAAAAAAGTTGCATTTTTCTAACTTTTTTCAAATTTGATCCACTGGGATTTGCTTTTTTCTTTTTTTGTTCATTGAAAAAAATATAGAAAAATTTAAAGGTTATCTTTTACGAATCCTTCAGAATCACGCAAACAAACATCACTTTTATTTTTGCCATTTTTTGTAGCATCTTTTTTTAAAAAACCTGAAAGCAAAATTTTAACATTTTTTTAATAATTCAGTAGTATCATCACATGATAAAAAAATGATACTTTTTAAGTTAAAATATATATTGTTTTTTACAGTACAGTTGGAGCTGCAAAATCTTGTTCTTTGACAGAAAATTCTCAAGAGAAAAGGCATAAGATTGGCACGAAATAATACATTATTTTTTGCAAAAATAAAACACAACGGCACAAAGCTCATTAGAAAAAGGTTACTGTAATTTTATACAGAAGTGAAAAAAGAAATTATAGTTATAAAAAAATCAAAAAGTATTTTAAGTTTTTAAACAGCGATTGTATTTTCAATATTGTGCGGGGTGGTACATTTTGTTGTACTAAAATTTTCAAAAGGTTAAAAGCTGTAAACAATAAAAGAATTTTTCCATACCCTTTTTTTGTATAAAACAATGCATTCAATTCGTATTTTATTTACTCCATTTGTACTTCAACGCTGACCTTTCAAAATTTATTTAAAGAATTTGTTTGAAAAAAATGGATTATTGTTATTTTCTTTTTAAAGTTTTGTTTATAAAAATTTTTCAGTTTTGAAAAGCTTTGTTTTGTTATCAGAGTACAAAGTTTTTGTTAATTTTTCAGAAAGAAATATCTAAAAATGTTACCAATTCATAGAATTTTTTGTGTAACGCTGATATATTAAAAATAGGTTTTTTGCGATCAAACATTAACTGAAAACAAATGAGTACTGTAACATTCAAAAAATTGTCGAAGCAGCAAACTATTTATTAATAATTTTATGTACAAAAACTGTAGTATATTGTATATTTTCAAGAAAATTTTATGGTTTAGGGGAGGAAAAAAACGACGTAAGACATATGTAACCGTATTTGTTTTATTCTTTGTACAGTTAGATAGCAAAAACAACTGTTTATAAAAGTTATTGCGAGAACGTAATTTTTAATGAATAAAATTTACAACAATTCATGTGAAATTCTATTGTTTTAAAAATGATGAAATACCTCAAGCATTAAACTGAATAATAAATACAAAAACTTTGCAAAAACTTTGTTTCTAACAATCTTTTAAATGTCAGTAAATAATGAATCAATCTATTTCATGTTTCTCATGGCATATATATTTGCCATTGTTTGATTACTGTTAGCCCACATAAAATGTATTTTACCATATTTTAAATGGTTTAAAAATAAAGGCTCATTTGTAACTTGGTTAAACATAAATTGTGACAATGTTGAATACACCGTTGGTAATTTTGGAATTAATATTTTACACCTTTCATATTTCTGTGTTAATTCTTTTGCATGTTAAAAGGCAAACAACTTTCGATGGACCATTTTATACTATTTTTAGGGCAATTTTATTTTCGGATATTGGAAATTTTGTAGCAGTGAGTTTTTTTTATTTTCAAATGATGATGCAATGATGGAACAAACACAAATTTTTAAGAATGATAATTTTGTTAAAATATAAATTGCATTTTTATAGTTTTGTGGTGCCACGAGAATGTTCGAAGTCAAACTATTTCCGCTAACTTTCTTTCAAAGCGATCGAATTGTGTCATCAATAATTTACACTTCAATCTCAGTTTTTACTGTAACACAATTTGTTGGACATGCACTACTTTCGCTGAATCGTTTTACACTTTTATGGTTTCCATTAAAACAAAAAGCAATTTGGTCAAAGAAGCCTTGGTTTTTGGGAGTTTTAATTTTAATTCCAGTTTTGCATCATTGTTACCGGATATATTCACCCTGTATGTTTGTAATTCTAGCTGATGATAAAACTACTGTAGCTATTGCGGATCCAAAAATGAATTCTCTTCATTATATGACGTCATTTAGTTTATACAGTATATTAAATGGAATTGCAACAATTTTAAATATTTTAGCAATTTTTAAAATTACTGCTCGAAAACAAAATTCAGCATTTTTTAATGCAAATGAAAAATCTTTGTTGTGTATGTGATTCATATAGTATCGCTATCTTTAAAAAACCATACAAAATATTTTCAGTTGTATCATTGGTAACATTTTGCGCACAAATTATTCGAATTATTTATGTTATTGCAACACATATTTTTGGAAGTAATAAAGAAATTCTTGGCTTTTTAATTATTGCATCTCCGTATGTTATTGATATATTTGGATGTAGTGGTAGTATTACTTTAATGCTTTTAAGGTATGTAATTGATAATAATCAAAAACATTTTATATTTTGTTTTTAGTAAAATAACTCGAGAAGAATATGTTACATTTTATAAACTGAAACGAAAAAAGGTTACAAATGTTAATGCACCATTGTCTTCAACATCCCCAAGAGTGACGTAATGCATTTCTTTTTAAAGTTTGACGAGATTTAAAATTTTTGATAATACTTTGCTCTGCTTTGACCACAGAAAATAATAAATTTAAGAAGTGGTTTAAAATAATTTTTTACTGTAAATTTCACTGTAAATGCTTTTCTTCAGTTTATATTAATACCGTAATGATTTTTAATAATAAATTTTACAAATATAAAATTAAAGCTTAATTGTTTACTATTTACAGTTTTCTTTTGTTAAATATAAATTCTAATAAAATTATTGAGCTGGAAGAGGTGGTAAAGCAGGTAAAGTGACTTCAGCTTGAGCTTGTTGGGATGCCTGTGCTGGATATGTTGGATGGGCTTGTTGAGCTTGAGCTGGTGGTGGTGGATAAGCTTGTTGTTGAGCAGGTTGTGGGGGTTGCGCTGGACGAGCTTGTTGTGCTGGAGGTTGTGGTTGAACAGGTTGAGCTTGTTGGACAGGGTGAGGTTGTTGAGGTGGTTGTGGTTGAGCAGGTTGTGGCTGTGGTTGTGCTTGTGTTGGTTGATTCAAAGTTTCACTACCTCTAATACTTTCACCAGCATGATGCAATTTTCTTCCTGCACTTTCAACAACGCCTCCAGCAACATTTCGAGTTGTTGAAACTGCTGTTCGAATTGTTTGTCCAGCACCATCAACAAGTTCAGAAGTTCTATTTGCAATATATCGAACAGGGGATGTAAGAGTTCGGCCCATTTCTTTAATATTTTCTCCAACAATTCCAACCGTTTCACCTGCAGCATTTTTCAAACCTTCAACATTTTGTTGTGCGCCATCAATTGAAGCATCTAGCTTTTGCCCAATTGTTCGACATTGTACCTAAAAATTGAAAAAAAATAGAAAACCTGTTCATTTTTTTTTCACGTTAAATGATATAAGTAAATAGTTCATTTATTTTTTCATCATGAAATAAAATTTAGCAAATAAAAATTATTAATGTGAATCCATAATGTTAAATTAATGAAATATAAACTCACCAAAGAAAATAATGCAATTAAATAAAGAGAAAAAATGAAAACACCTTTCATGATTGAAATATGAAAGCTTTGACTAAAAAATTTTAAAGGATGTCGATCTACGACCAAGTCGATAAAAAGCAATGCAACAAAAACAACAATAGAGGATATATATTAGATAATGGATAAGTGGATTGAACATCCATCACTCAAGTGAATTCAAAAAGAAAAAATAACAAAAGGCATAAACGTTTGACAACTTAAAAATCAAAAGCCATTTTATTTGTTGTTGAAATAAAAATAGTGAAAATCGAACAAAAAAAAGTTGAAAAACAACATTTTTGATTAACACTTTTTTTAAATTACTCTTGAAAAAGCTTATTCTTATTTAACAGTTGTTGCTTTTATTTTTTTCAAGGTAATGAGCAAAGAAAATGTTTTGTCTAAAAAATTTGTCAAGCGAAGCAAAATTTGGCCAAAATTAAAAAGTTTTTTCTATCATTGTATTTTTATTGTTTTTAATAAATAACTTTTAAAAGATGTTTTTATCGAAAGCACAATATTGTTTATATATTAAAATGTTTTTCAAAAAATGATAACTTTAAAAAGTTTGTTTATATTATTTATCGGCTTTTTGGACTGTCTGAGTTGCCTGAGCTGGCTGAGCTGGTTGAACTGGTGGAGCTGGCTGAGATTGTTGAGTTGGTTGAGATGGTCGAGATGGTTCATCGTCTACATCATCATCACCTCGAATTGATTGCCCAGCCCGATGAAGTTTTTGTGCTGCACCTTCCACAACATCTCCAGCAACGTGTCTTGTTGAAGCTACAGCATATCTTGCTTTATCACCAACATACCGAAATGGTGCTGTAATTACGCGTCCAACTGCCTAAAAATTTTGTTAAAATAATCAATTTTTATCATTTTAAAATTTTTTTATATTACCTCAGCATCTTCTTGAGCATGCGCAATTCCAGCATCCAAACTTTGTCCAATTGTTCTACAGTATACCTATAACATAATATATATATATATGTGTAAATTTAATATAAGTAAAAGGGGATTATTAGAACTTACAATATTTACAACAATGATGGAAAAGAAGATGAACAAAATGAATTTCATTATAGAAAAATAAAACTGAAAATTGATTTAACAGTCGCAATCAAAAATGAAAATGATAAAAACAAAAACGTTTGTTTAAAAAAATCGATCTCAATTCGGTTAATTCAAATGGCACACGCGCACGCACATCTTTAATGTGTTATTAACTAATAATTATTACAAACTTAATAAAAAAACAATTCACAATTTTGCTGAATCACTAAAAATTATATTGGTTGTCAAAAAATAGTTTAGATTGATTACAACTTTAGAGAATGATGAAAAATAAACAATTTCCTAATAAAAAAATTCATTAGTTGCGCTCCATTTAAGGTTTAATATGGGTTTGTTCGTCTTTGATCAAGTGATAAATTTATTTGATCAATTACTTTGTTTCCACTTTTTTTGTTAACTTTTGTTTAAAAAAAATGTGTGGTTTCGCAGAAGAAGAAATAAAACAGAAAACAAACATCAATCTAAATATTCGCTTTATTAAAAAATAAGAAGTTTTTAGTAAATAATGTGTTAAAAGAATGTTATAAAAGTTTGGGTTTGATTACTTTTCAAATAGTGAAAATTGAAATACACACACATTTATTAATTACATTATATTTAAAAATTTAATCAAAATATACAATTATTTATTTAGTTTATTAATGTTGGCCACTGATATGTTGTCCCGCATGTCTTAAAGAATTTCCAGCTCCTTGTACAACTCCACCAGCAGCATTTCGGGTTGCTGAAACTGCTTGAGAAGCTTTATGTCCAACATATCGAACTGGAGCTGTTACAACACGTCCAACAGCCTATAAAACATATACGTGATAAATAAAAGTTTTTTGTGAAACTTTTTATTTTACCTTAACATCTTTACCAGCTTCATTTATTCCTGCATCTAATGCTTGACCGATTGTTCTACATTGAACCTTAAAAAAACTTATTGGAGAATTATCGGTAATTTAGAAGGCACAAAATTGTTTTCCATATTTTTAACTTTTTAAATTTAAGAATATTAATTAAAAACTTACTAATGTGATAGCGATAAGGCAAAAAGCAATGATAAGAAAACCTTTCATGATTAAAGAATATCTGAAAAAGAAATTTTATTGAAAATATCAGATAAATTAACTTCTCAAAAACGCATTGATACAATTTTTGAAAATGAAAACATTTTTGATTTCTTTTTATATGAACGAGATTAACAAATACATTGACAATAGAAATGTTAAATTGCTTTGATAGAAAATGTTTTGGAAAAAAACAAATAAACAAGTTTCCACCTTCCAACCAACAACCAACAACAACAGGAACGAAAAAAACGCGTTACCGCCTTTTTAAAAAGTACATTTGTTTTCTCTCTTGAGTCAGATGGAAGAAGAAGTTGTTTGATCATTTTATTATTTTTGGTTAAAATTAAAATAAACAACTTTTGGCACGTAAAAAACCTAATGACTCCCACCCCCAATGAGTTATACCTTTTGACTTTTTGAAAAAAACATCCCAATGGGTTATGCACTGTGATTTTGGAGTATTAAGCATTTCCAACTTTCATTGAATCAGTAATCAAGACTATTAAAATGGTCATAGAATTATACACAAAAATACTGATGTTTTATTATGTCATTTCGGCGATATTAATCGTGCAAAATATCGATAATTTGGATTATGTTTCTATGTACAACAGCAAATCTGCACGTTTCACTATCGATCGTATTAGCCAAATTTTTATCTTATTTATAATAAACACAATAAGATTTTTTGAAAGATCATGATAAAAGTTTTAAAACTCTCTTTCAATAGTTTAAATTTTTGTTTCACTGATTTTATTAAAGTTCTTCGTGGCTTTAAAAGGCACGGCCGGTCTTGTTAAATTTTTTAGAAGTTTTACCAAAAATTGTAAGGGTGAAATTTTTCCTTTAAATTTTGTATAATACTTTTAAATATTTAATAACAGATGTTATAGTAATATAAAGCTATTTTGTTAATAATACCAAAAAAATAAAAATAAAATTTATTACAATAAGAACAAAAAATTTAAAGGATAGAGGATAAACAAAAAAGAAATAAAAGGCAAAAAATAACATAACTTTAACTAAGCAAATTCTTTAAAGATTTCTGCTGCAGAGTTCTGGATGATGAAATATCATGCTATTTTTCACCAGTGTTATGCCTTATTTAATAATCAAAGGTTGGGCTAATTTTTTTAAGCATATGCTATTGAAGAGTAATAGTTTTAAAAAACGCTGCAAAGAATAATTAAAAGATACAAAAATATTTCCTGAACGTTTTATTTTAATAATTAAAATACCTTGAAAAAATTTAAACAAACAGTACACATTTGCGTGAAATTTCACATCTTGCGATGCGAAAACTCTATGTTTTAGTTATCATATCCTGTCACTCAAAGATTTTACATTTCATATCATTTGTTGTACTGATTAATTTTTTATCAAATATTTGTTAAATATAAAAATGACTTAACGTCGACATAATTTTTTTTTGTATTTCTGTCGGCAATACAATAAACAAAAATTTTTAAAAATGTCAAAATTGAAAGTTCTGCAAATGCGAAAAAACATTCATTATGTGACCTTTACAATTTTCATTTGTTAAAAAAGGCAGTTGTTACAAATTTTTCAACGCTTTTTTACACAATGGTTATAAAAAAGTTTAGTGATTTTTTTAAGTGATTTATTGCACGGCAGTTTAGAATATAAAAGGGTTGTCTATATCAAAAGACACGTTCCTTGCTTATAGATGGCAATTGTTTTAATGTTTTAAGGCTATTTATTTTATAGTTTAGTTCATAATACTACTTTTTTCTTTTGTTCTTTTATCTTCGTTAACAATGGATTTTTATCTTTTCCTTTTTTTAAAAAAAAAATGGGGTAATTTTAGTTATAGCTTTTTGTCGTGACCGTTAGATGAACGTATTAAATAAAATGTTTCACATATAAAAAAACATTCAAATTTTATCGATGTTTACATTATTCTTTTGTTTAAGAAAACTTTAAAAAAGTTGAAATTGTTTTTTTTTTTCAGATATTACTTTGATATATATAGAGTAAACTTCCAAGATGAATATTGGCGCTCCAAATTTGAAAAAAGAGATGGAAGATGCTGAAGAATGTGAACGTCTGAATCTAAGCAGTCCAATACCTCGTTCACATCTGCACCGCGACGATGAACTTAAAAAATGGAATAAAAAATGTTCACAGGTTTCGTCCACTTCTAACATGATTAAGACAATGATTCTTCCAAGTGCGTAAATTTAATGAAGTTTTTTTGATAACAAATTATTTAGAAATTTTTAAATTTTTATTACAAGAAATAGAGATTTAAAGCATATCTAAACTTTGATAAAATTAAATAAATAAGATTTATACGTAATGGTTATAATTAAGCTGATCATTCTCTCTTTTCATCATAATTATGTTAAAGCATTCGATAGTTTATTTTAGGTAATAGCCATACCTGTAAAGTACCGTTCGAAGATCTGGAGTCAATTAATTTATGTGATATGAAAGTACCAATGGTTCACTGTGGACGATATTTAATTTGCCAAATTATTAGTACTCCCATTTTGACAACTTCTTTGAACTTACTTATCCAGGATTTAAACGGTGAATACTAAAAATTTAGTTTAATTTAATTTCTTAAAAAATATATGTTATAGAAGACGTTCAAGAAATAGCTTTATATAATTTTTGTTATGACATATGTAAAGGATATGATATACTTCCTACAAATTTCTTAATCGTAAAAGAGCCTTTGCTTCGATATGATTCACCAAACAAATCTACATCAATACGAATTGATACACCTTCTGATATTATATTTGTTGATCCAAGTGATTATGACTTTTTGGACAAAATAGGTGCTACAAAATGGTAAATTAACAAAATGAGAAATTATATTTTAAAAGTTTTTGATTTTGCAGGTATGAACCAGAATTTAAAGATGCTGAAGTTTGGCGTGAAAAGGCAAATGAATGCTTTAAAAAAGGAGATTATAAAAAGGCTATATTTTTATATGATCGAGGAATCCGATGTGATCCAGAATTTGCTGTTTTATATTTAAATAAAACATTAGCATGCTTACGAGAAAGTGCATTTTATTTAGCATATGAAAGTGCGAAAATTGGATTTGAAAAGGGTGGAGATCGAGAAAAAGCTTTTTATAGGTTTGGTTTAATTTTAAAATATTCCATCAAAAAATATTTTTATAGAATGGGCCAAGCTGCTTATGGTATGCGTGAATGGGAGAAAGCAATTAATCATTTAGAAGACGTACTAAAAGAGTTTCCTGAAAATGAAAACGCAAAAAAAGAGTTGAAACGTGCAACAGATCGATTAGCTGAACAAAAAGATGGAAATTTTGATTTAAAAGCAATGTTTGTGGAATCGAAAAAAACAAAAGCTCAGTTGGATGTTGCAGATTACAAAGGACCAATTGAAATTGCAAATGCCATTGGGAAAGGTATAACAATTGTTTTTAAAAGTAATTATTTAAATTTTTGATTAAAGTTTAGGTCGCGGAATAATAGCATCAAAAGATATTCAAAAGGGCACTTTACTCGTAGTATCAAAATCATTTGCATCTGGTTATTTTCAAGACTTCCTTGGAATTTTGATGGCGATTAATTTAGCCGAAAAAAAAATAGATACTACTGCTCACACGTTGCAAGCAATTCAAACAATGCAAATGTTAAAAAATAATCCACAACGAGCCAATGAAATTTATGACATGTATGCTGGTGACGATATGATGGAAAAGGAAGAGCTTCCGTTCGGTATATTTTTAAAGCTCTTTTTTAATAAAATTTGGAATCATCTTAACATGAAAAATATTTCTTGGATAAAAAATTTTAACATTTTTTGATTTATTGGGGTCAAAAATGGTAATTTCAGGCATCAGAATCAAATTTAGGATTCAAAATTCTGATACAGATATATATATTTGTTAAACCGTCGAAAAAGTGCTAATTTTAAAAAATATTCGGATTTGCCCCGGGATTCAGCACGGCGCTTTTTAAGCCCAAAATGAGCTCTTGGGGTCTTAATTAGCAAGAAAAATGTTAAAAGATATCTTCTATTTCGTTTAAAAACATGATTTCAATTAAAAGCTTGTTGAATAATGCAAAAAATATTTAAGGTGTGATTGATGCTACACGAATCCAACAGATTAGTTCCTTAAATGCCTTTTCTCCTACTACCTGGGATGGAGTTGGTGTGGAATTGGATTTAAATGCTATGCAAGCCGATTCACATTTATTTGTACTCCCATCTTACTTCAATCATTCATGCTTAGGTTTGTTAAATTACTGAAAAAATGTCTTTTTGTAAGATATATTTTTTTACCACTATAAAAAGCCGTTTTGTTCTTGTATGAAAAATTTGATATACATGCCTTAATTATTCGTGAACAAAAATTATTTTGTTTTTGGACTATAATTTCAGAAGCGAGTGCTATATATATATAAAACGTAAAACTCTATATGACGTTTATCTTATTATACCACCTGATTTTCTAGGGGGCAATAGAAAGCTATTCGAGTGAATCTTATTGATGAATTAAAATGTTTTAGCCAATGCACATCGAACGTTTTATGCTGATGTTATGGTTATTCACGCAGTTACAGATATTAAAAAAAGTGATGAAATTTATCTTTCATATATTAGCCCTTTGACTGATTATCCAACTCGAAAGAAATCATTTAACAAATGGAACTTTACGTGCGAATGCAAACTGTGTAAAACAGACGCCAACGATGCAAATTATCAGAAACGAAGTGAATTATTTCAGCGGTTTCTCAAACATTACAGTGCTAACAAAAAATTTCCGGAAAGACAAATTGCAGAAGGTGAACGAATTTTGCAACAGGTATTTATTATTTAATTAAATTAGAAACATTGGTGACACTAAATTATTAAATGCAATTAAAATATTATGAGTTATTCTTTCAGGTTCGTGAAACTTATGCAGAACGACAAATTTATAAATTAAGTTTGGTTCAAATGTTAACATTATTAGCAGGATCATATAGTTTTGTTGACATTTTTGAATGCATTAAATGCTTACGAGAAGCCATAACTTTAACAGAAGATGAATTCAAATGTGACTTCAAAATTGCAAAAGTTTTCTATGACCTGGCAAATTGTTACAATGGAATTGGGAATCGGGGAGAAGCTGCTGATTGCTTTAAAAAAGCATTTGAACATAGTTTTTGTGCCGATTATGGACACTTAAAAATGCTTTACGATTTTTAAATTAACAAAAAAACAAAACCCTTGCCTTTTAAGTTTAGCTTTTTATGAAAAAAGAATGCTACGTTTTTGGTATGTACTATAATATAAAAAGCAGTAAAAAAAAAGTTTTATTTTAAATCTGATTTAAAAAAAAGTAGCATGCTATACAAATGTACAAAAGATTTTCAGGATATTTGAATTCATAAAAAATATATTTATTCACAAAAAAGCAAATAAAAATTGTGAAATATTATAAAAACAAACTTTCGTTTTTTTACAAGTTTAAAAGCAAACAAAGAAGAATAAACTTATTTTTACGTAGCAATGTGCACGGTTTTTTAAAAGTTGTTTCAATAAGATAACTTTTGTACCAAAAGATGCAGAATTTCCCAAAGAATAATAAATTAAATGAA
>CABFKO010020832.1:9815-55343 GCA_901766855.1 Panagrolaimus sp. ES5
AAAAACGTGATTCATGCAATTTGTTTGTCGTCAAAAAGTTGAAAATAGAAAAAAAAGTGAAATAAAAATTCAGCTCCCTTAGGTTAAAATAATCAGACATTTGATGGAAAAGAATTGTATTGATTTTGATTGATTCATGTTGACAAAAGGTGGTATTTTATTTTTACTTTATTTGGTATGCTTCTTTATTCATGACACTTTTGCAACAAAATATCGGATATGGTGTTATACAGGATTTAAATATATCGTAGGACAGGAAGAGAAAGATGATGCACAAGAATGTACATCTTTAATTGGATTGGATAATTATTGCTTTAGATTTACTGCAACTGCTTCTGTAGAAGAAGTTATAAAGCTGGGTTGTTCAAATGCAATTTGTATGGTAAGATTTTGCTTTTTTTTGTTAGTTTAAAAAGTAGTAGGTGATATTTATTGCGTTTTTCCATTTTTTTGTGATGAAACACCACACGTTTATTTTTGATCATTCATTTTCTCGTTTTATGTTTGTTCAGTGAAACAGATCAAGTTTTTGAAAAAAACCTGAAAACAAGGAAATTCTGCTTCAAAAGTGGATATCAAAAAAGAAACTCTGAAACATTAACAGAAAACGTACTCCTAAAACTTTTGTTTTTTTTATACAGTAACAGATATAGCTTGAAAAACCATTGATTATTACAGCTGTTAAGCTTTTTTGGTTAATTTCGAAATGTTTTCCCCACAACTATTATTTACAAATATTTTAGGGTATCGGAAACACTTGTGCCAAAATTGATTTTGCTGGAGTTCATGGAACAATGTGCTGTTGCAATCAACATAGTTACTGTAATTCTTCTTCAACGACAACTTTCAATTTTCCTTTTTTATTAATTGCATTTTCTTTTTTTGCCATTCTGTTTACCAGATATTAAAATCATCGACACAATAAAAATATTAAAAAAATGCATAATATTAATTGGATACGAGTGTCAAAAAAAATATAATAACGAATTAAAATCCAATTTTTTTCTAAAGATTTTTTACTAAAAAAAAGTATCATGCAATCCTTCTTTTTTGTTCATGAGAAAATGCCGAGGATAATAAATAAAGAAATAGATTAAATAAAAACGATTGAAAGGATTCCTGCCTGCTGCCTTCAAATATTTTTTTTATATTAAAGAATGAAAAAGTATAAGACTTTGAAAGTTTAATTTCGATCCGATTCAATTCAATGACTGGTTGTGGTTTTCCCCTTAGGGGGTAGCGGTCATAAATTTTCTGGATGTTTAATGAAAGAGAAAATTTTTGGATTTTACAGATATCTTCGCTTTCATTTCAAGTGTAACTCTTGAGATGAAAAGAAAAAAAAGTCATTTTTTGCAATAAAATAAATGTCTCAAAGTCATTTTTTATGTTTCCAAAAAACGTGTTTCTGTTGTTTTAAATTAAATTAGCCGTTTTTATTTCAGCGATATTGCTAGACGTAGGGTTTTTGGAGTCGGCTGGCTCAAAGTCGTCATATTTTTTTTTGATCAACTTTTTATCAGTTTGGATCGATTTTTTTGTTCTTCTTCTTTAACATCCAGAATCAGGATCAAAATTGATCGCTGAGATCTGCAGCTTAATCCTTCTTCAGGGATATGGCAGAGTCATCACAAAAAGTTCAACGTGAACCTCAAAAAGGTTCTGTAAGCTTTATTAATGGAAATTCAAGATTTATTGAACTTTTCAAGTATTTCTTTTAGCCTTTAATTTATTATTTTTAAATTTAAAACTTATTTTTCTTTAAGATTAACCCCAACTCCAGTTTTTCTTCTTGGCTTTCTTCCCCCACTTTCTGGAGCAATTTTATCAATTGCAATTGCATTAATATTTCATAATGCTGAAATTAGTAATTATAATTGGCAGTGTGGGGTAAGCTTTAATATCATTGATTTTCAATTCAAAATTCAAAACAAACATTTTAGAGAGCAAGATTTCCATCACTTTCAAGAATTATCAATCTTCCATTAGAACGAACAATTTGGCAAATTTTAATTTTTTCACATATTCCTATTAGAGTTTTAGAAGTTTTTGCAGGCTGTAAGATTCTTTATTAATCTTTTTTTTACGAACAAATTCTCTTTTTAGTTATCCGTTTCAGAAGATTATTCAATGTCAACATTGAAAATCAAAGGTCAAAACGTTTTTATGAATTTTGTCGATATATTTATCTTTTTGTTGGATTAGGGGAAATATTTTTTCTTGGGGCACTTTCGATTATTGGCGAAAGAGAAAACATCAAAATTCATGTAATAATGTTTTATCTTTTTGGATTTTGTGGAATTATATTTTTTATTTCAACAACATATTGCCATCGACAATCATTATATTATATTAAACCTTATGCAAGTATTTTATTTTGTTTTAACAAAATTTTTGTTATTAATTATTTTAAACAATTCAAAAATGCTTGTTGCAGTATCACATTTATAATATCATTTTAGGGTATTCTAAGTTATCGTTTAAAAATGTTTTTTATGTGTTGTTACGTTGCTGCAATGCCAATATTAGTTACTGCCTTTTTGCTTTATTGGAAAAAATGTATAACCTTGGGTAATCTTTTTCAAACTCATTTTTAGCTTGTATAGTATGATACAATTTTGTAGGATATGATATTTTTGCAATATGCGAATATTTGGGTGTATTATTCAATATTGGATTCCATGGTGTTACATATTTTGATGTTAAAGATAGATTGGTTTTAAGTATACGCATGGTTGAGCCTTTAGAGTCAACACCTCAAGAAGAAGATAAAAAAGAAGAAACAAGTTCTTAATATTAAAAGTTGTAATTTAAAAAAAATATTTGTAGTTATAAAGTATTATAATTTTGTGAAAATAGATGCCCTGGTGTAATATCGTTCTTTCAAACATGGTAATTTTAAGTTGTTTGCGGTAGCAAGCAGTGATTTTTTACTTAATTTTTTATATTGAAAAAGTTTTTCGAACAAATTTCTAAAACTTTCATTTTTAATGGAATTTAAATATAAAACGAACTTAAATCACATAATTTAAAAGCATTAACACTGCTGGCTAAAATTTATTTTGTCCGACTTTAAATTACTGTTTCAATTTGAAAGAGATGTTAGAAACATTCCTATATTTTTTTGTTTTTTTATAGTATCAAATTTTGTTTTTTTGGTTTGCAAATTATTTTTATATTCAAATTTTGGGTAAAAATAAATTAACTCTTTATTGCTTTACATGAAAATTAAAACAAATCATCATTCTTTCCACAATTTTCACTAAAACTTATACCATATATTATCTTTGTTTACAGTATGCTACTAAGGAAACTTACTGTCTAACGTAAAATCTACCCCCGTGACCATCTGAATATTTTGCAAAAATGGTAGTTTTTGTTTCAAGTAATCGAGGATCAACTTCACGAAGCTGATAAATCCATGCTTGAGCAATTTCACCATCTTCTTTTTCTACAGGGAAAATATTTCTAGTATAAAATTCTGGATACCCTTCAAGCAAATCCAAAGCAATCATCTTTAAATTATCAACCTCATAAATTTCGCCATGAATTCGCTAAAAAATTATTCTATTGTGTACAATATAATGGAGGACAACTATATTACAAATCCCGTTCCCTTTTCGGTAAGCATAAATGGAATGTTGTATTTTGAAGCAACAAATAATGGAAATTTGTCAACTGTTTGTGCAGGACCAAGATAGATATGTTTGCCCGTTTCGGGGTTTGACATGATATGTTCATTTGGTTGACCCTTTTTAAGAGTTCCATAAACAAAAACAATTTGACGATCTTTATCTTCCATGTCTACTACCCTAATCTTAAAGCATTCAAATTTTATAAAAAAAATATATCAAAGGATAGAAAATCTTCCATTCTACAGTAATCTCAAAGATTATTCACAAAAAGTATTTAATTAGATAAAACTTGTTAGTATCAACTTCAGTTTTAAAAATCAAACCAACGATTTATCTATCTTAAAACACAAAACAAAAACTAATACACAACTAAATCAAATATATATTACTGATTTAACATTGTTTCAGGAAAAGCACAAATTTCATTGTATGTAACTTTCATACCCACACCTTCAGGAACTTGACGTTGAAGATATTCAACAAGAGTACTTGCTGTGCTGCCAGTAATATCATATACAGAACATTTCTTAATATAAGTACGAGTTTCATAATGCAATTTATATTTTTTATGAACGAATTTTGATCGAAGAAGCCATTCAACCCATCGAACATATGGTAAATTTTCAACTCCTGAATGTTTAATATCCAAATGACCACATGCAGTCTAAAAAGCAAAATGTATTTCAAAAAAATAAAATAGAAAAAGACAAACCTGAACAAAAGTCATGTAAGATTTAAGAACAGCTTGATCATGACCACGAACTTCAAATTCAATTTTCTTAAATAATTTATCTAATTTTGGTTGAGCTGAAGTTGACTGAGTAATTTGAGTTGCTAAAGGACGCACTTGAAGCAAACTACGAGGAATTCGAAGCATAATTCTAAAGCTTTTTTGTTCAACAAAAAACAAGTGCAACAAATGCAAAATTAGTTGTCAATTAGGTACATAACACCAAAGGATTAAAGGTATTAAAAAAATTTAAAGTTAAGCAATTTATAAAATTAAAATTGGAACAAAATAACAGTAATAAATTATGTAACATACATTAAATGTAGTTTATATTCGCTGATAATCCACTGTGGTAAAAGTCAAAGGAGTTTCGCTCATATCGTAATAATAATTTAATGTCTGTCAAAAATATAATGCTACGGTATGTAACCGTGATGTATAACTAATTTAAACAGGAAATAACACCTAATTGCATTTATTAGATCTTAAAAAAATTATTTTCTCTGACAAAAGGTAAACAAACAATTTAAACAACGCTAGAACGGCTAAAAATACCATAAAAATAAAAACAAAAACAAAATTAAAACAAAAAATTGAAATAAAAATACAAACACAATCTTCGATTAAAAAAAGTTTTATAAAAGATCTAAATTAAGCATCATCAGGTACATAAAAAGGTAAATTATCAAAGTCTTCATTTCTGAAAAATTCTAGATAAAATATATTTAAAAGCCAAAAAAAGAGAAACATGCCGTAATTCTTTGAATGTAATATGTTGAAGAAGTTCTTTAGCAGAAGGTCTTTTGCAAGGGGAAGGATGCAAACAAATCTATAAACGAACCATTACATATTGTCAAAAATGAAAGAAAAAGAAACTTACACTTATAATATTTTTATGTCGATAATAAATTATTTTGTTATCAAAAATTGAAGTTTTAGCAGCATAAGTTACATGACGATTTTTAAAAAATTCTTTAATTTGATTTTTGATAATTCCATCAAGTTTAACTTTTCGAACAATATCGATCAAAACATCTTTTTTATCAGAACCAATTTTAAATGGATATTTTCCAGTACGAATAAAATAAAAAACAACACCAAGGCTCCAAATGTCAGCTTCTTTGCCATATACATGTTCCATTATAACTTCAGGAGCTACTGTTGTTCGAGTTCCTTTCTAAAACAAAAAACTATTTTATAAAAAAAAGGTGATAAAAATAAATTACATAACGATATGGTTTCTTGCTGCTTTCAGTAACAAAACCAAAATCACAAATTTTAAAATATTGGCCACAAACAAGAATATTTTCAGGTTTTATATCAAGATGAATAAGAGTTTTTTCATGAATAGCTTTAATTCCACTGATAATTTGCCATGTTATTGCAGCAAATTTTTTTGGATCAATAACAGCTCCAAAACGAAGAATGTATAAAGAAAGATCGGTGTCTGCTTTTTCCATTACCATAAAATTATTTGAGAAATAGCGAAATTCGAAAAAACCTTTGATTATGTATTCACTATCAAAGGATATCAAATGTTTCCATTCTTGTGCAGCGTTTTTACTTTCTTTTTGTCTCTTTACAGCTACTTTTATTTCATTATCAATAAGTCCATGATGAACGGTATTACCATATTTTCCTTAAAATGCTTTTATTATTTTTTACCTTAAAATAAAAAATAATTACCTGATATTAATCCATAAATTTTTACATACTTCCCATTTACAACATATTGATCGCAAGGCGTAAACATTTTTACTAAAAAGAAAAGAAAACTATTATTTTTAAAAAGTAGCAAACGAGTAGAATGTTCACGTATATGATAGCTAACGATCGGGGATAACAATCAATAAAAAGTATATCAATTTTCTTTTCTATGGTTCTACTTTTAAACTTATTGTAGGTGTTCGACCTTGATTTGGTGGTTATTGATTGGGAACAGTAATTCTTTTGCGACGGATGAAATTCCCTTTTTTTTGGCACAATAAATTAATTTAAATTTTTCAAAAAAAAATATAAATCAATTTTTGAGAAATATTCAAAGGTGAAATTACTCAAAGTCAAAACTCGAATAATTTTTATGCAAATCGGGTTTTTGAAGACAACATTGCAGTGGTTCTTTACGCGAAAGTTTGTTTTTTTACAGTAAACAACGGTTTGCAGGAAAAATTTCTACCCTTTTTTCTCACTCTTTTTCTCTTAGTTTTTTTGACCTCTATTTTTATTCATGAAACTCAATATCGTGTGCTGGTGAAACTTTTTAAATTATGAATACACAATTATGAAAAATACTAATTATCCAAATCAAGGATATCAATCTGGGGCAAATCCTTATCAATCTGGTGCAAATCCATTTCAAGATAATAATAATGATTAATTTGAACAAAAATGGAAAAATGATCGTTGGGAATTTACTTATAGAAAAAATAATGCAAATGGTCAAACTTTTAAGCAGGATGATTTTGAATGAGTATGTTTTGGATGGTTTTGGGTTAATGTATATGCATATTGAATATATATTTGTTTAAGATTTGGAAAAAATTTTAAAGAAAAATTCAAGATCCTCGAAATGCTTCTTATGATCAAATGTTTAAAGAACGTCGACATCAGGATTACTGTAGTCATAGACTGCGGTGCCACAACTTTAGCCATCTTTAAAAAGTAATTTTACCACAACAAGAAATGTCTTAAAAATAAATGTAAGAATGTATTAATAAATTTATCATAAAAGATGCGAAAATGAAAAAAACATATAAAATGAGTTACAAAAAAGATGTTAAAAATAGCGGTAGATATTTACGAAAATTGTCATCATCTTCATTGGAGCTGCTATCAAATGTTTCATCATCATTATCATAATCAAGTTCAAAAGCAGAACTAGAATCAGATTCAACATTTTGAATATAAACAAAAATAACTGTTTTTCGAAATAATGCATTTTTCATCATTATTTGGATCAACTTCTGTATCAGAATCTTTTTCATTTTCCCAGTCACCGAAACAAGCTGATGATGTTTCAGTATCTAATTCATCTAGTGAATCTGGAGCAGGATTAAAAAATATCAGAGTTTCTTCCAATAAAAATATATTAATTATATTAGATTTTTATAAAATATACAATCTTAGTGAATATGCTTACATTAAAAATTAATTGTCGAGACTTTTGAAGCTTCTTTATCAAAATCATATGTTTAAATATCTTTGATGGATACTGTAGAAATTTTACTATAATCAATAAAATGTACATATTTTTTATGTGGAGGTGGTGAAGGAATATTGCAAAAATGTTTTTCATGTTTATAAATTGTTTTTTGAAGTATTGTAAGCAGAATTTGCACCTTTAGCATCAACAGAAAAATTCAATTCAGAAACTACAGCAACAACAACAATAAAATCCTTTGTCAACAATTGCAAGGACCTGTTTTAACAAAAATGTCTATGACGTCTAATTTTGATTTTATTTCAGATTTATTAAAAATTTATACTTCTGTTTTGCTTTGTAATTATTTAAAATTTTTTCAAATTTTTTATCGGCTAAATTTGTTAGGTCAAAAATATAGTAGAACATAATTCAATCAAGCAGTGAGTTTCTTTTTATGTAAATATTTTAGTTATTTTAGCAAAAAAAAGTAAAATTTAATATAAAAATCAGAATATTTGCTTTCTGAGAAAGTGATAAAAAATTTTGTTTGTTCATGGCAATGATAAAATGTGCAAATATATTATATAATTTTTATTTAATATAAACACATAAGATTTAGATAAGGCTTTCACTTATAAAAGAGGAAGAAACTGTACAAACACGTTTTAAAAGCAAGCACCAATGAAGAAGAAAAAAATAACAACCGTTTTTTGATATAAAAAACAAAAAAGCAAGAAAGGTTGAGAAAGAATCAATATGTAAACACGTAAATTTAAAAGTTTGTCGAACAAAAGATCTTCTTTTTTTACGACAAATAAAACCCGGTTTTCTTTTGGTTTTTCTTGTAACAAATATTATAATAAGAGATTAAAATGGATGAAAGAAAGAAAAACATTTAAAAGATAAAAAACTAAACTAATCATTACTAATTACTATTAAATTTAATTAAGCGAATATTGAGATGTTTTTTACATTTTTGCCATGAAAATGGTAATCCATATCTAAAAAGGAAAAAAAGGAAAGAATTAAATTTATTCAATGTAGTAGTTTTTTTGGTTACTTACTTTGTTGGTACCGGCCTTAAACATCCTGATTCCATGTATTGAAAAAGAGGAAACCAAAATACTTTACATAAATGATTATGTGGTGAACGATTTTCCTAAAAAGTTTCCGGTCAAAAATATGAATGCTATAAAAAAAGTAAATTTACTCTTAACGCTGCAATCCCTGCCATTGTATGATATTGCCAAAAAACTCTTGTTGAAATCCAATATGAAACAATTACATCAATTGTATAATGGCCTCGTGAAATAAGTAATAAAAATACTCCAAGAAATGAAAAAATAAAACAAATAGAATGTAAAATTTTCCAATTTTTAGGGCTATCTAAAATATAAATTTAAAAAAGCAATTTAGCTGTCAGAAATTTTAAGCTTTCTTACATTCTTTTATGAATAAATAGCATGTAACTAAAACTACAGTATGCCCACTATAAATGTAATCACCACATAATGTATGCTTTCCATTAATTTTTAATCCAACACCACTAACAATTTTTAATGCCCGTAAAATAATATTTGCAAATGTTCGTTGAGGTGTTTCAAAACGGGGTGAACAAAAATATTCTGCATCTGCAACGGGAACTTGTGTAACAAACATGGTAATGCAACGTCCAAAATATAATAATGAACCAATTGTTGCAATTCGACGTAATAAAATCCATCGATGTCGATGTAAAGCTGTTAAAAGTAATAAACCCGCAAATAATGTAAGCATAAAATATTCAGAATATGCAAGGGCTTGTGGAATGTATGGGGTATGTGCAAAGACAACATCAGGTAATGGCTTGCCTTGTGGAACAATGTCATGAATATACGATAATACAATATCATTTGATACAGCAGCAATAAAAAGTAATATTAATGCTACCCCAGCTTTATGCCTTTCCATAGGTAATCTTGTTGAATATGGAACATTTTTTATTCGAGTTTTTGTTTCACTTTCTGTAATCATTATTTCACTATAACTTGGTGGAAATCCATTATCATATTCATCATCATCCAACAATGGCATTCTTCCTTCTTCTAATGAATCAAAATATGATGATTCTTCAGAATCTTCATTACTCATGGATGAAGATGATGAAGTTCCTGCACGTTGGGTTGCCATTGTTACAACGGTTGTGGAAGAATTATGATTTTCTAATGGAGACATTATAGAACCTCGACGCAGACGGAGGCGAAGGGTCTGAAATTTGTATTTTTTTTTTTAACAATTTACATAAGCGCTTAAAAACCATGAAAGAAATAGAATTTAAAAAACAATTTTTTTAAAACTAAAAGGATTAAAAAATGAGGGAAAATAGCCAAATTTCCGGATTAAAATTTCAGAGGAAAAAAGTTCAATTTGACGTTTAAACAACAGAAAAAAAAGTAGCGATTCATTTTGAAAGCAAAAAACATCAAATTTCAAAAAAAGTTTTAAGAAAAAAAAATCAACTTTTTCGAGGGGGAAAAATTGTTAAAGAAATGATTAGGCAAAAGTTTGATCGCAAGTGTGCATTGATAAAAATATTTTTTTATGTCTGGACAACCTTCCGTTTATTTTATTTTTAACGTTTGGCCGCAGATGATGACGAATCAAAATAAACGAGTTCTCATAGAAAATACAAAAGGGCGTTAATAATTTTTTTTGCAAGATAAGTGATAGACAAATTATTATTGTCAATAAAATCCTATTTCCTTCTTCCTTTAAAAAACAAAACAATAATAATTCAAATAACAAAACAAAAAATAAAGTTTTAGCATTCAATCTTTTTCTCTCTTTGTCTTATCTGTTTCGAACGATCATAGAAATTAATTGGATAAGCATAAAAAAAAGGAAAAAAAGGTGTTGTCGTTAATGATTATTGCATTCAAAAAAGAAAGCTTTAATCGCCACAGGGGGTGGTAACAAATAGTTTTAAAAGCATGTCAGTTTGTCGGAGAAAAAAAGCACAAAAAAAAAGAAGGCAAAGAAGCGCGGCCCGATCACATGTCGGATGACAAGTCAAAAAATAAAGTACACATTATTTAAGCAATTATTTTTTTCTGAAGGTGATGAGTCCTTGAGAAACCGCGTAATAAAATAATTTTTACTTATTAAAATCAATCAAGAGGCGCTTGCTTAATCTTCTTCTTTCCTCTTTTTTTGATCAAGTCGTCGCTCATGCATTCGGGTAAGTCTTTTCTTTGATTTTAACGAATTTCATTTTTTTTTATATTAAATAGCATCATTAGATCAAAGAAATGAATGCGCGCGATTTCCCTTGTGGCGCTACGTGAAAGAAAAGAAAATGAAGAAGAAAAAGAAGCTCAATAATAGGCCGGTTTCAAAAATGTACGTTACATAAAATAAATCAAAAAAACTAGAAACAATTCATTTATTTTTACGATCGATTTCTGTTGTTATTGAAGTTTAGTTAGTTCAAAGTTTGATTTTTTATTGAGCTATTCATTTCATATGACGACATCAACATGATAATCATAAAAGTGTTAAATTTCAAAACCACAAAAATGTGATAAAAATTTCGAAAAAGATACATTGAAATAACAGTGAAAAAGAGAAAAAAAGAAGAAAAAGATTGCAAAAATAATTGAAATGGTTTGAGTCAGTTCTCATTTTACGATTTCTTTTTTTTTGCCGTTAATTGATATTCTTAGATTATATTTGCGCGCGAACTTATGTATTAAAAACAAAAAGGAAAAAGGGACTCCAAAAAAGAGAGAAAAGGGCCATGGAATGTAATTTATTCTTTTATTTTGTGCTTTCCTTTTATTAAACCCAATTTTTTGAAAAAAAAAAGATAATTAACCGCTCATTAATCGTACAAACTAATATTACGCAGCATAAAAAAACCAAAATCGCAAAAAAAGACAAAACTATTTTTTTTAAATTTAATGAAAAAATATAGGTCAAAAAGTGTTAAAACTGTAGTAGAAGCGTATTTGGATTTAAAAAAAAGTAAAACAAGAGAGGATAAAAAAAGGAATAAAAATGAGGACAACAAAATTCGCTCAAAAACAAGATAATGAAAGTATAATCATTGGAATAAAACTACTTAAAAATATAAGGAAAAAAAGATGGACGTTTCATTTAAATTAGATGCAATTTTTTTTCTTTAATATTAGATTGCTCATTGGAATACAAATGAACGGGGGTAAAAAAAGACAAGGGATAAATTTCAAAAAAATAAATGGAAAAAAATTAAATAAGATGAGACACAACTGGCATTATTTCCACAAAAAAGGAGCAACAAAAGAATCGAAGAAGAAGAGGAAAAAAAATGATTAGGAAAGCAGCCACAAAAAAGATGAGCAAATGGCATCTTCTAAAAAAACGTATGTGGTTTTTAAGCATTTTGGTTTTTTAAAGAATGGAATCAAAAAATGAAATGAAACAGCGTAGCAGCAGCCTCAACATTTTTGTTTCCTTCAAAATGACTAATCATCTTTGTTTATACAAAAATAAATGACGATAATTTAAAAAAAGTATTTTTTCAAACAAATTTGATAGCAGAAAAGTAGTAGGCGAAGAGAAAAGCAAAAACAAACTAATGTTGAAGAAAACCTCAAAAAAATATTTATTTGACAAACTTGTAATGGAGAAAGTTCTTTTTTTCCCCCAAATAAAAGTTCTTGAAAAAATTAAAGAATGTCCTCTCTTTGGCAAATGGCCGTTTTTGCCTAAATTGAAGTGTTAAAGAGAAAAAAAGTCTAAAAGAAAATGGCATGAAAAAAAAGGGTGCAGTTTGTAGCGGTCGACGTCTATTTTTTTTCCTCTCCTGAAGAAATGAGCAGAAAAAAGAAGGAAGGAAAAAAACAGAAGGAAGATGTTCGACCCGCCTTCTCCCGATTTCTGGTCCCTTTTTAAACATTTATTTTTTTGGCATTGGCATTTTCCCGTCTAGCTTCTTTTTAAAAAGGGAAGCTTTAAGGATTTTGAAAAGCAAAAAAGTAACATCCTCCCAAAAAAAGGGGGACATGAAATTCATGAAACTTTTATGGGCAAATTTTGGAAGGGAAATGAAAACATATTTTTTTTGTTGGGAAATGTAAAATAATGGGTTTTTAACAAGGAAAAAAACATTTTGGATTGTTTTCAAAATAAAGGAATTCCAATAAAAGTATGAAAAAAAAACAAAACTAACAATTATATAAATGAAAAGTCCAACCAGGTATTGAATAGATTCATAATTCATAAAAAAATCTGGAATTGTAAAGTAGTCATCTCCAGATACTGTAGCGTTGTTGTAATATACAATCGTTGTGATCATTTCCGAAAATGAGCAAAAGTAATTAATCAAATTAACACTTGACAAGGAAGTGCTATGAACGAAAGATTTAAAAAAAGTTATTTTGTTTCTGTAAAATAATTTGTTATTTTTAAACGCAATTTCGAAAACAAGGAAACCACCTTTAATATTTTTATAAATAAAAAATTTAACTATAAACAATACAAAGTTATCAGTGATCAAAAATAAAAAAGAACCAGACGTAAAAAATAGGGTCCAACCAGTCAAAGTCATCTGTTTTGGCTTGTTTTTAACATACTTTTGTTGTTTATTGTTGTTTTCTGGAGGAACCTCAAGGCAGCGACAGCGGCTCTCCCCTCTTTCCCACCTTTTATTTTTTCTATACTATTTTCATTGATTATTTCGCAACTTTTATTTTTCTTCAACTCTTCTTTTTTTTGAAACAAAAATAGCATCATCATTGATCAAAAATTTGTTATGAAAAAAAAGAGGTGATATTTTTTAATCAATTTATTTCATCTTTTATGTTATTTTTTGCAAAAAAAAATAATAATCAAAAAAGAATGTGAATAAAATTATTACATTACACAACATTTTGATGGTGATTTTGGGATATAGCATAATCTTTCTTTACCAAAAACATAAAATACTCCAACACGTGATTCCATTCTATAGGAGACTTTTGCAACTGGAAATGCTTCAACGTAATGCCGTTGCTAAAAAAATATGTTAAAATTACAGAAATTACCATATCCCCTCCATGACTAACCTTTATAACACGACAAGCACCAAGAGATTTTTGCAAATGTTGAGCACAAAATTTTCGACTTATTTCATTAATATCTTTTACTTGAAACTTTTTCAATGGCAAAACCTGCAAAAAGAAAACAAAACTTTTTTAACTGCATTATTTATGTTTCTATTTTAAGGCATTTAAGCTTCAAGGGCTTCTTATGGGAACCATTTTTAAAAAATGCCTCGTTTGTAGTTAGTTTCATTTTAGTAATGTCAAAAAAATGGTTGTTTAGAGGAGCAAAAAACAAGCATTCATTATTTTTTGCATACTAAATTAAAAACAACTTACATAGGGTTGTGTTTCTTGAAAAATAACATTTCCCGTTGCAGTCCTTAACAACCTTTCAGGCACTTCTGCTTGTGTATAATACTCTGAATGCTCTACCGTACTATAAAAAAAAGAAGAAATTTTCAAAAATGCATTCTCTTTTTTTAATGAAAAAAAGAACTTACAAGAAAATTTTCAATTTAGTAAAAGTTCTGACACTTCCATGTCCACCGCATGTATTACATGTCTTTTTTCCATTTCCTTTACAATGATGACATTCACGTACACCTCGACCTTGACAAAATAGACATAGATCATAATGACCAATTCCTGGAGGGGGAAGTCCTGCTTTTACCATAAAATGTACAGGTGTCCCAACGGCATAGCTTTGTCGATTTGATAAAGATGGCCTCATCATTGCAACTCCCGTTCCAGGATACCCTCGAGAAGTGTCAGACTTAAAAAAAGGAAAACATTTAATTAAAGTTTTAAAAAGGAAAAATCTTACATGTGGAAATGCGCCAACCATGGGATGAGTATAAACAGCTGGATGTGCAACACCAGCTTTCATTCCAGTGCCACGACAATACGAACATTTATCGTTACCGTATCCCCGACAATGAAAGCAATGTGTTACTCCATCAGCATTACATAATGTGCAACCATTTAATCTTGTTGATCCTGGCAATTCAAAAACCTTTGTCTATAATTTTTTTTGTTTACCGTAAGCCATCCTTTTACAAGTTTTTATTACCGAAACTTTAAAATCTTCATCAGGTGGAACATCATAATCCCATGGATTTGTATTATATAAACTTGAATTACCGCTTGTAGATGCGCCAATTTGTAAAGCTAATGGATCACCATGATTTTCAACATATTGACCAATTGTATATGCTTCACTTCCGTCAGCTGTACTTCGAGTTTCCGTAAAACTTTCCAAGACATACTTAAAGAATTATAATAAATTTAAATGCAAATGAGTGCACTTTTTTCGCAAAAAAAAATGAAAAACAGGAAATAAAATAAATATCCAAAACTCACGTGATAACAACAAGAATGTTCAACATTTTCAAATATCATTTTATTAATAGCTTTTGTGCCAAAACATTTTCGTCGTTTTGCTTCCACAAGTAATGCATTACGTAAATCGGCTTCATTAATTTCTTCAACATTTTCAAATTTTCGATCTTTGATTGTTGCATCTGCAAAAAATTTCTCAAATAATTCAAAGGCTTCAAGATCAATTTCTAATGAAGAAGTTGAAGCCCAAGAAGAAGAATGCATGATATTATTGAAAGTTGTAGTTATTTTTAAAAGAATAATTTAAACATAAAAATAATTGCTTTTAGCCGCTATTTTTTAATCCAAAAAGGATTAAATAAATTAATGGTCAATATTTAAGTGTGTAATAATACGGGCATCATCCATAATAAGATTAATCGAGACAAATGTCCGATTAAATAACCTTTTTGAAAGGGAGTTTAAAAAAGGTTTTAAAACACTTTTTTTAAGTGCAAATAAATTTAAAATAAGAGAAGAACAAAAGGAAAAAGGGTTAAAAAAGAAGAAAAAAGAATAACAAACCAGCTCGTTTTTCACTATTATTATCGCCTTCGGGTGGGGGAATAAGGTTAAAAGTTGGGGCAAGTGGAGGAAGTGTGGTAATTCCTTCATCGTTGGTTGTTGTGGTTGTATGTTCACTTGGCCTGTTCTGATCGCTCAAACTTGTCATTGTTGCGTAACAATACCTCACGTAACTGCAAAAAAAAACAAATTTTCTCTCATTTTTTTACTTCAAATTTCGGGGATACATTGTCAACAAAAAAAATGCATCCACGCGCACAAACACGCAAAGTGAGTTACTTTTTTTCAAGGCTTTAATTTCATCTGTTGTATTAAATGGAGTCATGAAACAAAGCTTTCCTCCCTCCAAAAAAAACAACAAAAGTAATTTTTCTCTTTCTTTTTTTGTTGAAATTTTTGTAGACAGCTGCGCACTCAGAGAAAAACTTCTGTTGAACAAAAACATTATTAAATGGATCGATTTTGAGGTTTCACTATTTGAGAAATAAACAAAAACTTTTTTAAGCTTTTTTAAGATCATTAAGCACAAACTTGAGGAGAAAAAAAGAGAGAAGGAAAAAAATATCTGACTCAATTTCACAATTCACTTTTTTGTTTTATCATCAAAAAATATATCTCTGAAGAACAAAAAGAAAAAATTGTTTCCCGACGGCTTTTAAATTTAGTTTTTTCGTTAAAAGTGGGTCGAACAATGGTGAAGAGAAGGGCCAAAAATGGCATAAAAATGGAAGCAAAAAATAGTAGAAAGAGGAAAAACGTTGGCGGGCGTCACCACATTTCCTCAAGACCAGTTGCCTGCTGACTTAAAGATAGCAAAAAAAAGAGGGATCGAAAGCCGCAAGCAATGCGACAAAATGTAAGCGTGTGCATTTGCCCTTGCTAGCGTGCTTTCTTTTTTTTTTCTTTTTCAAAAAAACTAAAAAAGCTTGAGGACGCGCTTCATCGGCATAAAAGCATTCTTTTTTTGCAAGAAAATACTTGCATTTCCTCTCTGTCAAGTTAACATGAGACAGATAAATTGTCTCCAGCTCCTCCTTATACTTATACGTTTAAAAAAATTGAAATAGTTATTTATGGATGGCTTACATATCTTTAAAAAAAATGAAACAAAATTTGTCCCCTGATACTTCTTAACACTAGTTTCTTAACTGAAATATCACATACTCAGAAACAGCGTTTTTACGCAAGAAAAAGTTTTGGTTTTTTACTGAAGCATAAAACAGATGTCCCAGGAGATATAAAAATAAAGTCAGGCAGTTGTTTTATTCAGGCAGTCAAAAGATTAATAAAAAAACATGTTTTATTGGACAAAAGTTCATAAAAAAAAACCAACTCAAATGTATATATAGCAAATAATAATAAATGGATAAAGGGATAAATGCCAGTTTATTCTTGTTGAAGAATAATGGGACCTTCAACTTCTGCTTCACCAACATAAACTTTACGATCAGGGGTATGGCATGGTTTATCATCACGAACAAGAAGATAGCCTCGTTCTAATAACATAAAACGTGTTGAAAGGGGAATCTAAAAAAATATATGATTACCAATGCATTTGTATTTTCTTTTTAAAATTATCATACATAAGGCATCCGGGAACAAGCTTCTGCAACATCATTAGAAGCTCCTTTAATGGCTTCAAAATTTTTTCGAACAAGATCCATGCCAGGAATAGGTTCCAAATGATAATTATATTTTTGTTCTGGCATGATTAAATTAATAATAACAGAAAAGTAAAATAACAACTTAACGATAGTTAATCAAATTTGCAATAATAAAAAAAGAAAACTCTTTTTTCGCGCTTTTTTTTATTCCGTTGTTGGCAAAATGTCTTATTTTGCCAATCTAAGTTTGATCGGGTAATGTTCCTTCATATCCAAAATTTATACAATTTTTCTCTGCAGTTATTTCGGAAACACGCTTTTTAAAATAATATAAAATGACTGCCATAAAAGATGAACCATCTGAAGTTGAAGATAATTATGACAATCTTCATATGGACCAAAATCGTCGAGGAAAAAAGGCTGGTGGTTGGCAAGTTTTAGGTACGATATTTGTTAATTATCTTTATAAAAAGTTATGATTATTCTTCTTTATTTTAGGTCTTGATCATCCAGTATTTAAAGCTATTCAAAAGTTAGGATTCAAACAACCAACCCCTATCCAGTGTAAAGCAATTCCGCCAATTCTCGATGGAAAAGATGTTGTTGCAATGTCTCGAACTGGAAGTGGTAAAACTGCAGCTTTTGTTATTCCAATGATTCAAAAATTAAAACAACGTTTATCATCGGGTACTCGTGCTTTATTATTATCTCCAACACGAGAACTTGCACTACAAACATTTTCTGTTGTAAAACAAGTAAGTTTTAATTTAATATATTTGATTGGTTAAGAATATCTATCTTTATAGCTTGCTAAATTTACTGGACTTCGGTGCGCTTGTGTTGTTGGTGGTGATAATATGGAAGAACAATTTTCAGCTATCCATGAAAATCCAGATATGTAAGCCTTACGAAATTTTTTATATGTAGTATTACGGTATAAATTTTACAGTCTTATTGCAACTCCAGGACGTTTGCTCCATCTTGCTGTTGAAATGAATTTAAAGTTAAATACTGTTCGATACATTGTTTTTGATGAAGCTGACAGACTTTTTGAATTAGGATTTGCTGAACAACTTCATGATATTCTTAAACGTCTTTCTGAAAGTCGTCAAACAATGTTATTTTCTGCAACATTACCAAAGATTCTTGTTGATTTTGCTAAGGCTGGACTTTCTGATCCAACTCTTGTTCGTTTAGATGCAGACACAAAAATTTCTGAAAAATTATCAATGGTTTTCTTTGCTTGCAGAGATAATGATAAAGCGTCGGCATTACTTTATCTTGCTCGAAAAGCTGTTAGAGATCAAAAACAAACTATTATTTTTTGTGCTACAATGAAACATGTTGAATATTTTTCTACTATATTAACTGAAGCAGGATTGGATGTTTGTTTCTTATACAGTCAACTGGATGCAACTGCACGTAAAATGAATATTGCAAGGTATGTTTTTATTTTATCTTTTTTTAAATGCCAAATTTTTATAGATTCCGAAATAAGCAGTGCATGTTACTTGTTGTTACGGATGTTGCTGCTCGGGGGGTTGATATTCCTCTTATGGATAATGCTATTAATGTTCATTTCCCTGCAAAATCAAAGCTTTTTATTCATCGTGTTGGAAGAGTTGCTCGTGCTGGAAAATTTGGAACATCCTACAGTTTAGTATCTCCTGATGAAATGCCTTATGTTCTTGATTTATTCTTATTTCTTGGACGACCGCTTAAACTTGCTGTAGATAGTGATGTTTACAAAGGTATCTGTTGATTACTGTAATCATGCAACATAACCGTGTTTTTTAGTCGATGAAACACTCATGGGTAGCTTTCCTGATGATCTTATTCATTTGGAAACTGAATTTTTAAGAAATATTCATGAAATTTCTATGGAAGTTAGTGATTTGAAACATAAATCTGATAATGCTATGAAGAAGTATATTCGTACTCGACCTGCACCCTCTTCTGAATCAGTTCGGAGATCAAAGAAAGAATTCAAAACACTTGAATGCGCTCCTCATCCAATTCTTGATAAATCAATTTCAATGTCTGCTGATCATTCTGTACTTCAAGAATTGAGAAATTATCGTCCGCCAGCTACAATTTTTGAATTGAATGCAAGTTCAAAATTACCAACTTCCACTATTATGAAAGCAAAAAGAAAGGCTCATCAAAGAATAGTTGAAAAGAATAAGAAAGACCAAAATAATATTGATGAATCAGAGGAAGAAGAAAGTGCAGATGAAACAGGTGTTATTGAATCTTTTGATAATGTTGTACGAGTTACAAAACTTGATATGCCTCAAAATGATAAAGCTGCTGCACCAAGTAAAGCAAAGAAACGAAAATATGACGAACAAAAAGAACGTGATAAAATGGAGCATTATGTTTCATATCGAGCTGCAGATGATGAAACTGAAAAGGGTTATGCCGTTGATAATAATGCAAATTCTTTTGATGCTTTAGCAAAAAATTCTAGTGTTGACATTATTGCTGATGATGATAAAGGACTTTATAGAGAAAAGGGTAAAAAGAAATGGTATGCTTTTATATTTTGGGGTATTAAGTTTTCATTTATTATTTATAGGGATAGAAAGACAAAGAAATATGTTGGTGAACAATCTGTTAAACGTATTCGTACAGAAGAAGGTACCTTAGTTCCTGCATCATATAAAAGTGGAAGATATGAAAAATGGCAATCTCAACAAAAGATGAAATATCGTAATAATGACGATGAAGAAGAAGATGATGAAGCTGCTAACAAAAGATTATATCGTGCTCGAAGTCAAAAGAAGGTTTGGCATACAAAAGAAAATAATAAAAGAGGTCCTCGTGATGAGGTCAAGAGACCAGAACAAATTTTCAAAGCTCGTCGAAAGAAGGAAAAAATTCAAGGTTATCAAGAGCATCGTCGAGAAGAAAATCTTAAAAGAAAAGTTGGAAGTTTACAAAAGAAAAGAAGTGGTCCAGGAAGTTTTAAAGGTGGAAGTAAACCATCTTTTGGGGGTCGTTCTGGAAGTAAACCAAGCTTTGGTGGTCGTCCTCGTGGTAGAAAATAATTAATAAAGTTTGTTTGCTTTGTTTTTATTTTACATTTTTGTTGAGTTTTATTTACAAAATAAAGTTATTATATTTTAATTTTTTAAAGGAATGTGTCTTACAAAATGCTGAAACACTTATACAAAATTACTTTAATTTAAGATGTTTCGAAAGATATTGATGCATAGATTTATTGAATACAATAGTAAATAAATAAAGAATTGCAGAATTTTAAATTATGAATAAATTAAAGCCGCATTAATTTTGAACAGCTCCGCTGAGTGGAACATCATTGAAACGGCAGTGAGTTGTTAAATTTGCACGGCATGGTTCAGTTATCCATAAATACCATTCACCTTCTTTTTCATCACGATATTTACCGTATGTAAAATATTTTTGGCAAAGTGTATTATTAAATGGCTTCTTTGTAATGACCTAAAATTACTTACTTTGAAAATTAGTTTGGCATAGATAATAAAAGAAAGATATCGTACCGATAAATCAGCATCTGGTTCGCATCCAATTGGGCAAGATAATCTTGTTGTTGAATTTTTTGCAAGAACATTCCAATCTGTTTGGGGCATAGCTTCAGTACGGCATTTATATTTGGCAGGATCTCGGTTAACTTTGGCTTTTGGAGCAATCAAAATGCATTGATCACCGGCACGTTTTGAAGTGCAGTCCAAAGTTCGTTCTTCTAAAATAAATATTTTTGTTTTTAGCGTAATACTACTTATTACAGTATGCTTACCCCAACGAGGCCATTTAAATTCAGCTTCTTGTGAAGCAATTAATGCAATGCCAATTGCAAAAATAACACAGAGTCGACCAACCATGACCCTCAACTCTTGAAATATAGAAATGATGATAATGACCCAATAAAAAAGAGATTCTATTTTTTAAACAAACTAGTCGCACTTTTTTCTTTGCTGTTAAATCCGTTTTTGTTTATCAAAACTTTTTCTTGCGTCGTTTTAAACTAGTTTATTTTTACAAAGAAAAAAAAGCAGAGATAAATATATCAACGGAAGTAATATGTTAAGTTTTAAATTATTGAAAAAAAATATAAGTTACAGTTTTTCATTGTCTTCATATTCAAAAAGATGTTTGTTTTGAATGTAAAAAATTCGTGGATCACGAGGAAATCCGCATCGAATTTGGAAGGTTATTGTTGTTTTGATACAATTTCCTGAACGCCATAAATACCTGAAAAAAAGGTTATGGATTTCAACACAAATTTAAACATAAAAATTGATACCAATCTTGTCTTCGACGTTCTAGTTGATATGTAAAATGGCTGTTACATGCATGGTTATAATTTGGAATTTTGGCTAAAATTGTTGTTTCATCTGATTCTTCACAATTTAATCGGCAATAAATACGAGTTGTATTTTTCTAAAACAACATCTTTTGAAATTAGTTAAAGAAATTCTGTCTCACACTTACATCATCAATTTCTTCAAAACATCCAGGATTAAGTTCTGCTTGGCGATCTTCTTGTTTTAAAGAGCATCGTGAAACAGAATGGCCATGATTTGCACATTGCAAAGTTCGAGTAGCTAAAAATATTTTTTAAAGAATTTCGAACACATATAATTAGCACTCACACCAGTAATACGATGATCTACAATAAACTACAGTAATCAAAACAAAAAGAATTCCTAGAGAAAATATTGTTTTCATAATTTTTATTGAAATAAATGTTAGCTGTTATTGATTATGACGACAATTAAGGACCTTGAATATCCACGGAGGATTCGCCAAAAAAATGAAAGTGTTTATAAAAAACTAGTTTAGATATGACGCTTTTGATGCGCATCTTCAATTTTTTTCTCGCTTTTAATTTGCAAATATTCTGGATAAATGTTATTAAACATTTTATTAAACGTTTTTTTCTTTCTTTCAAAAATCAAAGAATCAAAAATTAGGTTTGAGCTTTTAAAAAAAATAATATACATACATAATAAATTATAACAATAAATAATTTGAGCTTTAAAAAATTAATAAATTGATTACAGAAAATGATGGCGATAACAAGAATCAACAAATGTTGCAAGATCTTCACAGCTTGTATTTGGGACAAATGTTTGAGCAAATAAACAATTTTGACGAACCCAAGTTTGAGGATTTTTTACGCCAAAATTTGAAGCAAAACTTTTAACTTTTTGACAATTTTCAGGTGTCATTTGAAGATTTTTTTTAGGAGATGAAGTTGGAGGTGGTGGAGAATGCAGTTGTGGAGGATTGGGATGAGGGCGTTGAGGAATTTGTGGATGAAGAGGATGTTGACGTGGAGGAGGTGATGCTGGTAAAGGATTAGGTGAGAGGGTTGGAATAGCTGAAAATTATTTTTTGATCATTTTTTTTAAATAAGTAAAAAAAATTTGTACGATGTGGTGCAGGTCTTTGTTGTACGCCATTAGAATGTGAAGATGGTAAAGGCCTTAGAGGACGTGAAGATTGTAAAAATTGTTGTCTCTGTGGAGGCAAAGAATTTACTGTAATTGGACTTTGCCATCTATCATCTCTACCTACTGGTAAAGGTCTTGGTTGAGAAGGAGGAGGATAAAAATGCCTGTCAATATATTCATTACCATTATATGGAATTGGTCGGTGTCCCTAAACCATTATTATCTCATTAATCATTATATTGTTGAATAAAGCAAACTTCATAGGAAGGAATTCTTTTTTCATGTGGACTTCTCGTTGGAATACGTGATTGTGAATAATATGGGATACGATTGGATCTTGGATAATATTCTGGTCCAAGATAATCCCTATCGGATTCAAAATATTGATAGTCATCATACTGTAATTTTCCAATTATTTACTTTTATGTGAAAAAAAAAACAAACTTCTCGCTGTGGAGGTCTTCGAAATTGTGATGGTCTTCTTTCAGAGGAACGCCGAATTTCTGGTTCTTCGTCAACAAATTCTGTTGTATCAGGTGTAACATCAACTGGATGATGATGACGGGATGGAGGTGGAGGCGGAGGCGGAGGAGGTGGTGGGCTGTTAAATTATAACTGCTTAAAAACTTTTTTAAACTTTATAAATTTACTTTGTATGAAAGGTTTTCTTTTCATTTTTTTCATTATACTTTGGAGTTGGAGAATGTTTTATCCTTTGAATATTTAACCCATTTGGGGAAATAGCGTCAGAATTGGCTTCTACTGGTTCAGGTGCCAAAGTTGTTGTTGTCGTTGTTGTTGTTAAAAAATATCCACCACCTTTCGGCTCTGTTTCTGATTTTGCATGATTCATTGATGAAGAATGGGAAGCTGTTGATGGATTTAAAGGTTCCTTTTCAATAATACTACCGTATTCATCAACAGGAATGTATTCTTCAATACATCGATATCTTAAATGTTAAATCTATTTTTTTGACCTTCTTTTAATAATTTAAACATACTTTTTCATTTTTCCATTAATAATAAGAGGTTTACCATTGTTACGTTTTTTGATTAAATTATTTAATTGTCTTTCTAAATGTTCAACAATCTTACTGTCACAGCAGCAATAATTAATAATACCAAAAAATATTAACAATTGATACCCTCGCATTTTTTGCTGAAAAATATTATTTATAAAAATCAAATAAACTCAAAAAATTTTTGTGCTTTTTTTAAAAAACTGGGGCAATCAAATAATAATGTAGTCTTTGACCAAAAAAGACATTTTCGCGGATTTAACTTAAACTCAAGAGGGACACGCACAATTACAGTGTCAAAAAAATAAACGGTTTTTGCAAAAAAATAATTCAATGCTTTTTTGGTAATTTGAAGGCCAAAAAGTGGGTGGCAATTAAATTTTAAATGACGTAAAAAATTTTTTTAAAGATAAATAGTTGGTAATATTTCTAAATGTAAACCTAAGCTTGCAGATTTTTAAAGAAGAAAAAAAAGAAAGACCACGAAAAGAAAACAAACAAATAAACAGTATTTTTGTTTAGTTAAATTTTTCAAAAAGAGACTAATTAAACTAAAAAGGGAGTTATTGAAAAAAAAATTAAAAATGATGGCTGTTATTTTAATTCTTGATTAAAACATGTATTGTATGCTTTTTAAGTCACCATAATGAACATTTAATAGTTACAAAAAATTTGAATGATCAATTATTTCAGGCGACAATTAATCATTTCTGCATGCCAGGATATATTGGTCATTGTAACTTTTTTCCCTTATTCTAAAACAAGAACTAATCTTTCTGGTTTTGCTTTCTAATTAAATTAAGTGAAAGCAAAAAAGACAACAAAGAACTAAAGGCGTTTTGTTTAATTATAAAAATTGTTTACGGTGCTTTCACTTGCAAATTGACTCAATGTGGTGGGTTGAAACTATACCGACCTAGTGAATTCCTACGTAAACATCGAAAAAATTTGACGACCTATATATTTTTAAGTTTATAAAAAAAGCGGAAAAAAATGCAATTTACTAGTAAAGTAGATTGATTTTTATGCTTTTTTGTTACCCTTTTCCGGATATCGCTTTATTGAACAGGTTTATAATTATTAATAATAATTTTCAGTTATTCTAAGGACGTAGTGTAGATTAGTATGAAAAAAAGAGTTTTTTTGCTTTTTTAGTTTTATTTAAATTCCGTGTTAAAACAAATGTGGAGTAGCTTGGCACAAAAAAATTAAATATATATTTCCGAAATAATTTTCTGATTGTCATCTTCAAATACGAACTCATTCTGTAGAAAAAAAAACTAGAGATTTACGGAAACAAAAATTTGAAAAGCGAAAATAATAAAACTTGAAGTTAAATTAGCATAATGTTTAAGAATCATATTGTCGGCAGGTTTTAGAGTTAACTGATAAATTTAACCAAATTTAAAATTTTTTTAAAATAAAAGCAACGAAATCAGGGAACTTTTTTTCGGATTCACGGAGAGGAATGTCAAATATTAATAACTTATTTTAAACAAAAATAATATTATGATTTGAAAATTGAAAAAAAAATCGGTATTAAAAAAGATTATCTTTTGTTAACGTGTAATTACTGAATAATTAAAAAAAAGTATTATATTTGAAGATAATCTAAAAAAATCAATGTTGAAGAAGAAGAAAACCATTAATTCTTTTACGTATTTTAGTTCGATATTTTTGAATTCCCCCCTCTGGCTAATTAACATATGGACATTCACGGACGACATCAGAAATAAATGTTTTCATTCTTGCGCCCACTGACCGAAAAATAACAGAATTTCGACGTGTTTTTATAAGTCGGTTTCAACCAGGATAATTTTGACTCACTCAAAACTTAATAAGGCGGAAATAATTTTTTTTTCTTCAGATGAATATCCGCAAAATGAGTCAAAAATGAAAGTACCAAAAAAACGAAAAACAAACAAAAATAAGAACTTTCGATTAGAAGGTTTTAAAAAATGCTTTAAGAAAGATATAAAAAATAAATTCAGGAAATCCTTTTTTAATTATAACTACATTTTTGCCGCTACATCACTGATGCGGAAACATTGAAATCGACAATGACGGAACGGAGAAGATCCACAAGTGTGCTATTTACAGTAATCAAATTCAAGGCCTTTGACTGGAAAAAGAAAATTAACTTTTGCACAAATCCATCCATGCCTTTTCAAAGAACAAAATAAATTTTCTTAAGACCGATCACAAAAAAAGGCCCTAGTTTCATGTCATGAAAAAACTTTTAATTAAAAAAATCAATTAACAAGAAATTTGAAAGTTTTTAAATTTAAAATGATAAAACTAAATAGTTACAAAAAAAGTTCAAGAAGATTTACAAAAATTAGAAAAAAGTGAAAAAGGCGGTCACTTTTGGGGTCAAATCGTGAAATACACAAAAATTTCACACATTCGGCTATTATTGAGGGAAAAAAAACGTTTTAAACATCATTCTTTTTTAGTAACCACGAAAATCCACTTGAAATAAAAAAATGATTAATTTTTATTCAAGTGATGATGATGGTGGTAAAAAGGCAAAGAATTGAAAAGAACTTTAAACATGCATTTATTGTTGCTTTTATTATTACGATAATAGACGTTGAAGACTTTTATAAAAACTTTTTATATCTTTTAATGAAGAAAAAAATAAATAATACTCGACCGCCGAATAGTTTTTAAAAAAAGTCATCCGGATTTTAGGATAATTGGTGGTGGCGCATGAAGGAAGAAAAGAAGGAATACATTTGTGTTTCAACATTGTTTCATTTCTTTTCACAAAAATGACTGAATAAAATTTTTATATATTGAGGTTTTTTTTCCTTAAATGTATTTATTTTTTCTTTTGTACAACTCAAATAAAAAATGGAAAAGCAGCCGTATAAAAAATAATCCATAAAAAACCATCATCGTTTGACCTGAGTAACTGTGTTGTCTTAATACACATATCGTAAGCTAATGGACAAAAATATAATCAAATACATTTAAAAACAACTTCGACAAAAAAAGCTGGATTAGCTTTGTGAAAGCAAAAAAAAGCATAAAAGATTATTTTTGTCGTTTTAATGAAAATGGTCAACCAAATGCTTTCATTTATTATTCCGTTTACAATTAATCCATTAATTAATCAAAACAACAATGTTTTGTATCACTTATGACAAAAGTATTATTCAAATCTTAAGTGCATGGTAATAATAAGCATTTTGATAGCAGTAATAAATAACTAGGGGGTTTTTTATTTCCTTTTCCTCGATAATTTTTCGATTTTTAAGAAAAATGAGTCATTATGGTTTCATTTGCTTCTGAACGAGTTCGGATAATTTTTTTATACAAACATACATTTTATTTAATAAAAAAGTTTATTTAATATCAAAATTTTCAAAATTTATAAAATTTTGATCTCCCGGGAAATAAACAACCGTACTATTAACAACTAATACCTTTGAAGAAAAAAAAATTAGATAAGTGATATTTAGAAATACAGGATGCTTCAAGAAATTCTCCGATTTTCATTTGGCTCACAAATGGTTTCGATTCCGTTAAAACAAAAAGTAATAGCACAGTGATACTCAGGAGAGGTTACCATTATGTTTTTCACAAAAATTTTTTTTCAAAAAAGTCGAAATTTTCGAAATTTCGACTTGGTCCCCCTGTAAAAATAAAAAAAAACCAAAATTAAATAGTAAGACATGTTGAGTATCGCTGCGCTATTAGTTTTTGTTTAAAAGTAACAGAACCCATTTGCGAGCTAAATCAAAATCGGGGAGTTTCTTGAAGAACCCTGTATTTTTGTTCAAATTATTTAAGTACAAGAATTATATGTTTACTGTATAAAATCAATCATTTTCAAATTTCCAAAAAAAAAAATAATCAAAATTTAAATATGCTTTTTGAATTTTTTGAAATCATATTTTTCAACACATTTTTACTCACTTTTAACGTAAAATTATTCTACTTTGTGTGTAAAATTATCTTCTTTTTTTACATTTTTTGTTATCTTGGGAACGCGGCTGTCACGCTATATTATTTATTGCTGCTGCTAACTACAAGCAAACATACGTTTTTTTTCTTGCATTTGCAAAGAAAAATTCCTTTTTAGCATTGATAACAAAAAAAGACATCTATTACGTCATAATAATATTTATTGTTTGGCGTTCTAATTAAATTTTTAAAGATCTTCTGAATTTATTTAAATTGTGACAATAATAAAAAGTTGTTTATTATAAGAGTTTGACGAACTTAAATTCAAAGTCTAATACACATTATATTTTGTATGTTTAAATGAAAACTGTAACAAAGATCGGGTTTATTTCGATTAGAAGTTTAAAAAAAGTTTTCTCAAAAAATGAGTTATTGTCTTTTTTTTCTACATCAATTCATCATCATTCCATTTCAATAATTGCGCAGTTCGACATTTTGATAAGGTATTTCCCTAACAAAAAAACACGGAACCAAAAAAACGTTATTTGATAATCGTTGTAATGATTCTTTTGATTTCTAGTGTGACGTTTCCAATTAAATGAGAGAGAAAAATATTTATTTTATTTTTTAAGGCAAACAATAACCTTTTTGAACAAAAATTAATATCAGCAATTTCCCAAGAAGTTCTCAGCAATTCTATTGAGCTTACGAATTGAAACAAAAACAAATTCGAAAGTCTTTGAAAGGCACAGGCATAAATAATGAGATACATAAAATTCGTGAAAAAAATATCAGATTCTAGCTTGCATGCCACCATTCACACCAATAACTTCCCCTGACATATATGAAGCACCATCAGAAACCTTTAAAAATATTGTTCATAATTTCAATTGATAAAATTTAATATAAACATACTAAGAAAGAAACAGCCCCTGCGCATTCATCTGCTTCACCAAATCTACCTAATGGTACAATTTTATCAACTTCCATTGCTGTTGGTCCATCTTCAGTAAGCATTTTACTAAAATCTGTACGAATGACCCCTAAAAATTTTTAAATTTATTAAAAATATTTAAGAGATTTAAAACATACCAGGAGCAATTGCATTTACCCGAATATTTTTACGTGCTAAATTTTGACTTAAAGATTTATTAATACCCAATAATGCTGTTTTCATTATACTATAAGCTCCAATTCCTTCAATAGGAGAATAGCCTGCGACTGATGAAACAAATACAATATTTCCATTTCCTGATTTTTCTAAATGCGGCACAGCTTCTTGTGTTAATAAAAATGCAGCACGAACATTCACAGAAAGAAGTTTATCCCATTGTGAATCAGTTACATCCATTAAATTACCATGTGTTGGATTAACGGCTGCATTTGATACAAGAATATCTAATTTACCATATCTGAATAGATGCAATAATAAATGAGAAGTTAATAACAATTTAAATACCTTTCCATTACATAATTAATAAGCTTTTTACGATCATCATCAATTCCGACATGAGCAACAACACCACCGCATTCAATTCCTTCATTTCTTAAAGCAGTAATTGCATCCTAAAATAGCATTAAACAATTGGATTAAGAAGATCAAATCAAATATACAACTTACATCTACATTCTTCTTTTTTCGGCTACTCACCACCACTGAAGCTCCATCTAAGCCTAAACGTTTTGCAATGGCAAATCCAATTCCTTGTGTTGATGCAGTTACAACAGCTACACGATCAGTAAGAAATTTTACGCTACCCATTCTAAACTTAAAATGAAATAAAAAAATGAGAATACAGTAATCTGGGCAATAGACTAGAAATGAAAAAAATACAAAAATAGTGAAAAGTATAAATAGAAAGAAAAGCCGGAAATTCCACGAATAAAATAAAGAATTTAATCAAAAAAATCAAAAGAAAAGGATCTGATTATTAAAAATTGGTGGTCATAGATCATCGGAAACAAATATTTAACATTTTTTTCTTCGAAAAAAAAATTTTAACCGCGTGTTCTTATTTTTTTAAGCTATTTATAACGTTTGGAAAAAAGCAAAAACAGCAGGAAATAAAAGTGTGACTTCATGTGAGTGCTTAAGTCCTCAAGCCTACATCAAGCTTAAAAAAACAAAGTGTCCTAAACTTAAAAAAAAGAATTGGGCTCTAAACGCAATGAGACAGAAGCAAGCAAAAAAGTGAACAATGTGCACTGCCCCGATAACCCGCGTATCGCAAAAAAATGAAAGAATAAGAATGAAGCCGGACAGACACGTTTTTTGCAGCAAAATAAAGAAAGGAAGAAGGAAAAAACACTAAAGAATTTGTCTATTTTTCGGGTTAATTTTTGAGTACTCGTGTAATGCACATGAATAGAATGATTGTTTTTCAAAAAAATGCTGAAGGAAAATACCTGAGTATCATAGGGTCAACTTGATAAGTTTTAAAATTAAGAAACTTTATCATATTTTTAAGTGTAAAAACAAATATTTTTGAACATTGTTTTTGAAATTAGATTATTTTTGATTTTGAAGACATCAAAAATATAAAAGTTGAAGTCATGGGTGTAAAAAATAATTGTTTGCTTTATCTTAAAGTTTAATTATTTTTAACCTTGCCTTTACTTGATTAATGTTTGTTTTGGTTTTGATATATTTTTTTCAAAATATAAAAGATTTTTAAAAAGAAAAGGGGTAAACATTGAGGACAAAAGTTGAAAAAAAAAAAAATATTATGGCAAAACAAAGTAAGAAATAAATTTTAATGGCACTTTGCAAGCAGCTAATTTTCGAAGGGAATAATTACACAAACAAACATGTATTTTATCAGTTCTAATCATTAGAATCTAATGATTGCAAACCGTTGGTGATCAACAGAGAAAAAACAGAAACATATATAACAATAAATATTGTTTTTTTGTTAAGTAAAATGTAGTTTATTTACGTGAAAGAAAAAAGTTTTTCATTCCTTATCTTTTGTCTTAATTTCAGATATGTCAGTCAGAAGTAAATCTGGAGGTGAAAAGAATCGACGTTTACGACGATTGACTCAAGCTTATTTAACACCACTTCAAACATTAAAACCAGCATTAGTTGAGAATTCTTTAAATCGTGTAGATCATGTTTATAATTTAAGTATGTTCTTTTTAAAATTAAAATATTATTTTTGGTAATATAAAAATGTATTTATTTAGCACAAAAACTTATTATTCGTTATCAAAGTGCTACCACTGGTTTATTTCCTCGGTATTCAACTCATCATGGAACGGGATATGTTAAAGATAGTATTTTTTGTGCTTGGGCCTGTTGGGCATGTTCAATTGCATACAAGTTTGTTATAAAATTAACAATTTTTTCTTAGTCTGTTATTAAGGAGATTGGATGATGATCGTGGACGACATACTGAACTTAAACAAACAGCTGTAAAAACTATGAGAGGTATATTATTTTGTTGGATGCAACAGATTGAAAAGGTTTTTTAAAAATGTTTTTATTATATTTATTACTGTATTTTTTGTTTAGCTTAATAAATTCAAAGATAATAATTCACCAGAATTTGCTCTTCATGCAAGATTTGATTTACAAACTGGATTAGAAGTAACTTCACCATATAATCATCTTCAAATGGATATTGTTGCATTGTATATTCTTGCATTGGTTGAAATGACTGGTGGAGGTGTTCAAATTATTTATACACAGCATGAAGTATCATTCCTTCAAAACCTTGTATTTTATATTGAAAGAACATATCGTACTCCAGATTTTGGGTTATGGGAACGTGGAAGCAGATATAATAATGGTATTCCTGAATTACATGCAAGCAGTTTAGGACTTGTTAAAGCTGCATTAGAAGCTGTTAATGGCTTTAATGCTTATGGTGCTTCTGGTACAAGTGCATCTGTAATTTACGTTGATATTGATGGACATAATCGAAATCGTACAACTTTTGAAACAATTTTACCAAGAGAAAGTAATTCAAAAAATACTGATGCTGGATTATTAATATCTATTGGATGGCCTGCTTTTGCAACGCATGATCAATTATTATTTGATAAAACTTTCAACAAGATTCTTCGTCATTTAGAAGGAAGATTTGGAATGAGAAGATATTTAAGAGATGGATATAAAACAGAAATTGAAGATACAACACAAAGATATACAGAAGAAGAAGAAACTTATAATTTTCGTGGAATTGAAAGTCAATTTCCTGTATTTTTTGCTTATATTGCATTAACAGGTTTGATTGTTCTTGATAAATTATAACAGGGACTTAAGGAAACATTTTCAGCTCAATTTAAAGGAAATCAAGCTGTTGCTGATCGATATTGGGCAAAATTGGAAAGTCTGATGGTTCCAGGAGATTACAGTAATCCTCCTTAAAAATTTTAAGCACCATGTCTATACTATACTTTTAGCTGGTCTTATGGTGTGTCCTGAATGCTATTGTGTTGATGAAGAGCATATGGAAGATGAAAGATTAGCCCAAAATAGTCAAGATTTTTATGCTATCAACCCAATTGAATTTGGACATCATTTGTGGTCAAATGCAATTTATCTTATTACTTTATTAATTCGTCAAAAGTTGATACATGCTAGTGATCTTGATCCTATTTATCGTCATCTTCCTGCCAGTCAAAGACCAAAAAGTGTTAATCGTCATTCTGCGTAAGATTCATTTTTTAAGGGCATACTGTAGATTTGATATTTTTAGATTTCAAGGTAGTATGGAAGGGGATCCAGTTGTTCAAGTTGCACTTATTGCTGAATCTGCAAAACTTCAATCAATGTTAGCCACTTATGGAATTAGTACTCAAACACCACATGAAATTGAACCTGTTCAAATTTGGCCTTCTTGGAGAATGGTAAAAGTTTTTGAAGCTCTTGGAAAAGATAAAAGAATGAATTTGGGCGGACGACCTCCTCGACCTTTTGGACCTCTAAATACTGCTAAAATTCTACGAGTGTCAGGATTAACAGTTTTATGTTATCCTCTGCTCTTTGAATTAACAGATTTTTATACAAGTGCTGATCCTGCTACTTTAATTGAAGATGTTAAAGTATGTTTTTCTATTTTTAAGTTTTACCATGTTCTGATTCAAACGTTTAGAGAGATATTGAATTTGTTGCTCGAAGATGGAAGCTTGCTGGACGGCCAACATTTTGTATGGTTTTACGAGAAGAAAATGTTGTTGGAGAATATTTTGAACATATGTTAGATTTATTGGTTGGACTTAAAACTGGTTTTATTAATGGTATTAGAGTTCGTATTGGTCGCATTCATGTAAGTAACTCAAAAACAAATTTTGAAAATACGTTTTTAATTAAAAATTTTGCATTTTTAGCAACTTTTGAATACTGGTTGTACAGAACATGTTGATTTTGTTAAATTAGATGATGTTGATTTTGATAGAACTATTTTTGAAGAAATCGATGTTACAACTGCTCATTTGAAATCTAAAGCAACTTTAAGGCCTGTACCAGTTCAAGATATTGATTTATCGGAGGTACAGTATCTCTTATCAATGATTTTTTATTTCTATTATTTTAGTTACAATTTCGTTCGTATGATGATCATTCGCTATTCCAAATTATTGTTAATCATGATATCGAAAATTTAAGAACTCTTGCATTTGCAATTTCAACAATGATGTCTCGATATTCTGGAAATTTTGTTGTTCATGGAGAATCACTTGAAAATCGGCTAGAAAAAGTTTACCGTCAAGCAAGTCAATGGAGATTATGGTGGCTTGTAAGATATTGTGCTGCAAAATTAAAGAAAACTATTACAAGTTTAGCACCAAGTATTACAAATTTGCTTGTTCGTGGTAAGAAGGTATGTGTTTTTTTTAAAGATCAAGTATACTGTTATTATCGTCTTTATTGCAGATAATTATTGGAGGAAAGAATAGTCAAGAAGTTACTGTTGAAGCTCCATTAACTCCTGCAGAAATTGCTCGAGTTATTTTTGAAAGTTCAGATCCTCGTGATCCACATAGTTCTGTTTTTCAACAAGAACTTTTAATTGCTTGTGCTGATTTGGTATGAGTTGTTTTTATAAATATATTATTTTATTCAAATTTTTAGGTTTTACAAAAGCCTGATGCATTTGATGGTATCCTTGCGATTCGCCTTACTTGGTTAACAGAAGCAATGCAACTTTTATTAGATTATTTTAAACAAGGAACAAAGAATGGTGGATTAACAAGATTACGACGTGAGAAGAAAATTCTTGATATTGCATCTCTGTTAGAAACAAGTTGTCCAAATGGTGTTGCAAAACAATTAGGTATCTTTGATTATTTTAGATATGCTTTTTACAAATTATTTTAGGTGTTCTACAAAATGCATCTGTTTATGATCTTCCTCCAACAATTGTTCGTGATCTTTTACGTGCTTTATTACTTAAAAAGAATTGGCATTTATTGAATGCGCTTCAAATTCGAAGACTTAATGGTGCCTTAAATCGTGTTCCAACAAATCTATATGATCGTGTATGGCGGGTATTGGAGAGAGCAAATGAAGGAATTATAATTGCAAGTAAAAGATTACCAAAATATCCAACATTAAAAATTATGACACCACATGAATTAACATTTTCATATAAAATTGAATCAATGATGGGAGAAATTGCTCATGCAGAATATCGTCAACTTGTTGTTGAACTTTTATGCATTATTGCAACAATTTCAGAAAGAAATCCAGAGCTACCATTCTTAGAACCAGTAAATTGTGATTTAATAATCAAAGAAGCATTTGATTTATTTTGTGAAGAAAAAGGAATTGTTGATCGAACAGATTTTTCTCCATTTTATACCAATGAAGATAAAGCAACAACTGCTTCAACATTTCTGATCAAAGCATTAATGGATAAAATTTTGAATTCAAGTTTAAGAAGAAAGTTTAGCTTTTTGGGTGATGAAGCAGCAGCGGATATTATAACTTCTGGGGATCGTCGAAATGATGATATTTGTCATGTTAGTTAATTTTTTAATTATAAATTTTTGTGATATGTAGAAATAAATATTTTAACATCAAACTTGACATCAAACATTCATCATCTTTTTGTATCTTACTGTAGAAAAATCAAAAAACAAGATTGAAAATTAAAACGCAGTATGCTTGAAAATTTTGTTTTTTTTATAAATACAGTATGATTTTGCCATATACAGAGTTTGCAAATATACGTTTAAATGAACGATAACGTTTTTTATTTTATTTTAAAGTCTAAACATGTCTAACAGATTTGTTTTCTGTGTTTTGTTTTTCTGCTTTATGTAATTTTTTTCTTGCAACGATTTTTTTTGCATTTAAAAACAAGGATGCTTTTTTGATTGCAGCACCGACTACCGAAAAAAACCTTTTGCTCCTTTTTGTATAGTTTACAGCTTTTTAAAGCTGTAAAAAATCTGTTGTATAGTTTTATGTTTTGCCTATCTATTCCTTTTTTTTTACAAATTCATCTTATGTTTTTACGTGTCATCGATCGCAGGTTAAATATTTCGTGTTGTCTTTTTTCACGAATACGTTTAATTTTAATTGTCTTTTATTATCGGTCATTTTATTATTTTTTCTTACGTTCAGTTCATTTTTTCAGAAAGTTATGAGTAGCGGTTCTGTTTTGCGACCTGTCAAGGTAAGCAAGTTTCTTTACCACTTTAGAAAAAAAGAATGAATAAAAAAAAATTGTATTAAATCGTGCATAAAGAGGGATTTCCGTTATAAAAACTGACAAACTGACACATGAAATATTTGCAATTTTTGGAACTTTTGATTGGGAAAAATGCTTTAAGGAAGGGATAAGAAACTTGATGTTAAGTTTTTTTAAAAATTCTTTTCGAAAAGGAAGAAAAAAGATGACCTGCTGTGAAATAAAGAACACACTCCATTTTTAAATGCTGAGCTCTTTTAACTCTTTTCACCCCTTTTTGACATACTAATTTGATTATTTGCTCGTTTTTTCTTAAACCGGTAAAAAGTCATAACTTTTAATTGCTATAAGGAATTAAAGAAAATGTAATGCTAAAAAAAGTAATGCAGCATTTCCTGAAGTTTTTTGCATCTTTTTTTTCTCATCGATCCATTTTTGGTTTAATTTACTTCCCGTCTTGTCACTTCATGCAAGGACATAGACTGAATTGCTTTTAATTTCAAGGGTCTTGTCTCTCTCGTTACTGGTGGCGCATCGGGAATTGGACGTGGTACTGCTCATTATCTTTCAAAGCAAGGTGCTAAAGTTGCTATTGTTGATCTACCAAAATCTGATGGAGAAAAAGTTGCTAAAGAATTTGGTGAAAATGTTATTTTTTGTCCAGCTGATGTAAGTTCTTCTTTTCTTTTTTATTTTATTTTAACCTCTTTTTTTAAATGTAGATCACATCAGAAAATGATGTAAACAATGCTCTAAATACTATCAAGGACAAATTTGGTCGTCTTGATGCTGTTGTTAATTGCGCTGGAATTGCTTATGCTTTTAAGCTCTATAGCCCATCAAAAAAACGTATTGAACCTATGGATCGTATTAGACATACTCTTGAAGTCAATGTTCTGGGAACCTTCAATGTTATTCGTCTTAGTATTCCTATTATGATGGAAAAAGAAAAAGATGATTACAAGCAACGCGGTGTCATTATTAATACTGCATCTGTTGCTGCTTTCGATGGTCAAGTTGGTCAGGTGAGAATTTTATTTTTTGCTTCGATTCAAAATATTTACATTTGCTGATTCACAACTTCTTATTTCTTTTCATTGAACTTTTTTTGGGACATTTCTTTTTCTATTGATTTAAAAAAAATTTTTGAATCAGTTGAAAATTCGTGTTAAAGTACCCCTTGTTTTAAATTTCAAATTGTAAAAATAAGTACTAAAACATATGTTTCCAGACAGCATACTCTGCTTCTAAAGGTGCTATTGCTGCTATAACATTACCACTTGCTCGTGATTTATCTGATGATGGTATTCGAGTTTTAACTATTGCTCCTGGATTATTTGATACTCCATTACTTTCAAGTCTTCCTGAAAAGGTAGGTATTGTTTTTTTCCTGATATTTTTTGTTTTAAAGAAAGTTTTGCCGACAATGTAAAAAAAAGGTGAACAAAAGGCGCTTTTGCGCGAATAAGACTTTCTTTTGCAAACGCGGCTGTCTGCTTACTTTGAGTTTAAAAGAAAGAAAAAAAAATTTGAGCGCATCCAAATGGTTGATGTAGAAATGGAAAAAAAGACAAAAAGAAAAGAGGCTTTGTCACATTGCTCATTCTGCCGAGTTAGGTTGATGAATGTGTGATGAGTCTCATTTATTTTTGTGGAAAAGAAGACTCTTGCTTGTTATGTGGCCACAGGCTGTTTTAAAACATTAGAAGCTAACATTCCTTTTTAAGGCCATAAATTTGCATAAAAGAAAAAATTTCTTGTTGTAAAAAAAGATTTTTCTTTATGATTTGTTTGAGACATTTCTATTTGTTGCAGCTGCTTAAATTAAGCTTACATTTTTTTGATTATACCCTCCAACAGCCCTTTTTTTCTTCCATTTCATTGTTCGATTATTTTTCCTTTTATGCTATTTCAACCCTTCTTTAACATTTCTCTGAATTAAAAAAGCCCCTGTTTTTTTAATAATTCAATCATTTGTATGAAGTCAAAAAATGACATACTGCTTTATGTAATTCAATCATTGAAAAGGTTGTCTAGTTGTTTTCTTGCTTAACAGCGCACATACTTTTATAATTATTATAAAACAGTTGTTTTGCAAATTTGCTGCAAAAGATTTTTTTTCGAACTAGATTCATCTTTTTTTTCGCAAAATAAAGCATAATATTTTTAGTGAAACTGTAAATTGAAAACGCTTTTGACAAGGGGTCGGTTGCTTCCATTGCACTTTTTTTTAATTTATTTTTAGGATTTAGCTTCTGAAAGTTAGCTTTGGGTGTCGATCGTTTTAAAAATACTAGTTTGATCCTTTTCACTAAAAAAATTGATGCATTTATCGGTTGAATTTTTTTTATTTGAACCTTATTATTATCATTATACGATTTTTTTAGGTTCGCACTTTTCTTGCAAATCTCGTTCCAAATCCAAGCCGCCTTGGTAACCCTGAAGAATTTGGTGCTCTTGTTGAACATATTATTGGTAATCGGTATCTTAATGGTGAAGTTATTCGTTTAGATGGTTCTCTTCGGATGCCTCCATAATTTTAGGAAATATTTTTATTGTTTAGTTTAATTATTGTTATTGTAATGTATCATTTCATTACGAGTAAAGAGTATTGCATTTTTGTTGTTTTTTCTTTGGGTAAAAAGCGTCCTCACGCTTTAAATATTTTTTTCCTTTTCTTGAATTTTTTTTTATTGCTAGATTTAGTGTAGCGCGGGTAAAAAAAGTGTTGGAATAAGTTCAAATGGCAGAAGTCATTTCTCGAATTCCAACTCAAGTACAAGTAAAAAACCAAAAAGCTCGATCCACCGAAGAAGCTGCAGCAACAATTCCATCACGTATTCCAAGATTTGGGGAAAAATTACCTCAAAGACAATCACGTGATGATAAAAGTGAAAATGTTTCAAGCTCGTCTCTTGAAAAACATCCTGATGAACCTTTACCTGTATCTTCTAATCCTACAACTCCAAGGCGCGATGGAGAGGAAAAACGAACTCCAAGATATGAAGCATTTTTAATGACTGGTGATAAAATGCTTAATCTTAATCCAAAAGTTTCACCATCATATGCAAAAGTAAATAATTTCTTACGAAATTAATTTTTAAAAGCAAGACATTTCATTTTTTTTAGCTTCGTCAAGAACAACTGCCTCCTTCAACTGAAGTTGGTGATTCAACGCCGCAAAGAAAGGGAGCCTTTGATGAATATCCTCCATTACACCAGCGAGGTCAGAGAAGATTTGACCTTGAGACAGCTGTTCCTGCATCCCAATCCGAATCAATTTTGGATAAACATGAAGATGAAAATGATGAAAATTCTTGTATGGATTCAGAAGCATGTGTTTCAAATTTACAAAATAATATGGAATCAAATAATATTTCTTCATCTACACTTCCTGAAAATGCTTCTCATAGTGTCCTTAGTCAGACAGCACGATCAGATTTCAATAAAACTCATTCATTTATTACTCCACAATTTTTGGAAGGTCGTATATCAGATTATCCCAGAATTGTCTCTGGACAACAACAACAATTTTCTGTATCACCTCAACATTTAGGACAAAATGGTGTTGATGCATATGCAAACAAAGAAATTGATAATGAACTTGTCATTAATACTGCAAAACAAATGTATGATTTAAATAATTTCCGCCGTACAACTGTCGCCGAATTTTTAATACAATCAAATACATTTGGAGAAGCATTATCTCAAGAATATTTTCAATTATTTAATTTTTCTGGCCTTCGAATTGATTCAGCATTACGTAAATTTTTATCACATGTCTGTTTAACTGGTGAAAGCTCGGATAGAGCAAAATTATTATTTTTGTTTGCTGGAAGATATTTTGAATGTAATCCAACATTATTTAAAAGTCCTGGTAATATTAAACTTTTGATTGAATTTTCACGTATAATTCTTTTTTCAATTTAAGATGAAATTCATGCTTTAACATGTGCCCTTATTCTACTTAATACAGATTTACATGGTCCTAATATTGGAAAGAAAATGACAGTTCGGGAATTTGTTGATAATCTTGGGCATACAGAATATTCTTATGAAAGAAATTTATTGAAAGTATTATATAATGCTATTAAATCAACACCATTTAAATATTTAGAGTAAGGTTTTTTGGGGTTTTTATATTTGCTAATGAATGATATAATTTAGCGATGAACAAGAAAAAGTTAATACCCTTGTTGAACCATCTGCAAGAGCTTCGGGTGTTTTCCGTCGTTTAAGTCGAAAAGTTTCAAAGAAAACTACAGGTGCTGAAATAAAAGATCAAATAGATTACAAGCATGGTTGGGTTTATAAAAAATCTGTGTATGATATGGATGGTAAAAAGAGTAAGTTCAATCAATAAATTTTAAATACATTTGTTTTTCTTTCTTTAGCACCATTTGGTCGAAGAAAATGGCAAATGTTTTATGCAACTTTACGAGGTATGGTATTATATCTTCATAAATCGGAACATGGATTTGAAACTGGAAGATTTAATACTTACAATAATTGTATTTTACTTCATCATGCAATTGCCTCTATTCCAAGTGATTATAAAAAGCGACAAAATGTTTTTCGTCTTCGTACAGCAAATTTTGGTGAATTATTATTTCAAACTGGTGATCCTGTTGAAGTGAGTTTTTTTGTTAAAAAATTTATTTCTATTTCTATATAATTTTAGGTTAATAAATGGGTTGATGCTGTTAATTTTGTTGCCGCTGCATTCTCTTCACCTGCTTTACCGCCTCCAACTGGTTCGGATACTGTAGTTTTTAATCGACCATTATTACCATCTGCTCCAACAACGCTTTCAATTGTTTGTTTTTAATCATTTATTTATTTTTTTGAATTCATTTATAAATTTAATTTTTAGCAAGCTCAACTTCGATCTCATAAAGAAAAGGTTGCAGAAATGGAATATAGATTATCAAGTTTAAGAAAAAATGCTCCATCAATTAATACAAAAGGAAGACAAGTATATGATTACTTTTTCCGTGAACGATATCTTGATAACGAACGTGAAAGATATGTAACATATGTTAAAATTCTTCGTGAAAAATTAACAAGCATATCACAAACTGATCTCTGCAGCCGTACATCATCCGTAAGAAGAACTCCAACAAAGAATGTTGCTGCATATATTACTTCCATTCCAATAACGAACAATTCAACAACCCTATATCATAATGCTCCAACAGCAACACAAAGTACAATGTCTTCTGCAAGAGGAAATTCATTACGTCATGATGGAAAATTATCGACAACTTCTGAAACTTCATCAACAAATCAAGCTCCTGCATTAGCAGAAGCAATGCGAATTGCATCTGGTTGTTTACCAAATGTTCCTGCAGTTGGTGAAATTCCTATTTATTCTGATGAAGATCGAATAAGCTACAAGGAAGCAATGCATTATTGAAATAACAAAATAAAAGCATTGAATATTGTTTTTTAAATATTTTTTTTTGTTTTGGTGCCATGTTTTTAATTTTTTTTATTTGTTATTATCTTTTTTTATTTTAATCCCGATGTACAAGCTGGTCAATATCTTTGTAACAAAATAAATTGCATAATTTAAAAAAAATTGTTGTCTTACGGTGAGTTTTGGTCACTTTTTAGGTGAGAAAAAAATGTAGAATAAAGAGGGAAATTTCCAATTTTATTACCTTAATTAATTAATAAAGGATGTTTTTTAAAACAAAAAACGTATGTGTTTATTATTACTGTATATCTTTTCAAAAAATCACAAAGATCCATCATTTTTTCTTTCAGCGAAAAGTATTTGTTCAACCTGAACATTTTACAGCTGCAAATTGCAGTTGAAGTAAACTAACGATCGTAAAACTATCACGGTTACAAAACTTTATTTTACATTTTTATTTTTTCTTTTTTATACATTGCTTTCACAGTATTTATGATTTGCTATTCCACAAATTGATCAAGTTTTTGACATTTGTCGGTATTCCATTATTTTCTGTATCTGCTTCTGTTGTATATTTGCAATATTCTATCCATATCTCTTCATCATAAAACTTTCTTAAACTTTGTGATCTTCTTAATGACGAATCATGTAGATCTGAAGCAAATGTAACTCTTTTTTTGACATTGATTCTTTCGATTGTATTATTCTTTGGTGGCAGCGTTACTTTTTCTGTGGATTGTTTGATTGAAGTTTGTGGCAGCTTTGGGGCTTTATTTAAAGGTGGCTGATCATTGAGAGTGCCATTTGATTTTATTTCAGAATTTGATACGGGATATAATGAAGGATCTGATAATCGTCTGCTTTTGACTTGGTTAGACTTTACATGATCCTTTTTTACTATTTTTGTGCTAAATTCTTTACCGTAATTTAGTTATTTTAAATAAGCTTACATTATCTTTTTCTGATTGATGAACCATTGATTTTCATCAGGAGAAATTGTATTTATTAGTTTGTTCGCTTTCTTTTTCATTTCTTCACTAACATTTTCAGCAACCTTTTTTAGTCTTTGCGCAAAAATGAATGATGGTACTATAAATTTTTGGTTTAAAAGAATTAATATATATTTGTTACTTACAGTATGGTCTGAGTTGCTGATAAAATACATCGACTCTATTTTGATGTTCAAGTGGAAAGTTTAAACCCATTATTGTTTTACCATGAACAACTACCAGAAGATTGGGATGAGGCTTACTAAGCTTTTGAATTTCTGATCTGAAAATTATTTTATTTTAACCTTGTTTTTTACCATATAACCTACACATTTATAACAAATCTTTGCCTTGGACCAGAAAAAAATGATAGAACCATTTCATCTTCTTTTGAAGGGTTTTCCTTTTTATACACAATTAATTCACCAATCATTCCATGAACCCATTTTCCTTTTTCTTCAAAAAGTACTTGGACATATGCTTGACAACAAACATAATTTACGGGAGTTGCTTCTTTACATTCTTCAGTAAAAGTTTTGGGTAATATCCATTCTTTACCTATTTCAGGCTTATACGATTCAGAACCATTTGATTTTTCGCGGTTGATTGTAAAGCATTCCATTTTGCAATATAATGTTTAAAATGGAGGTATAACTGTCTCTCACTTTTTTTAGTTAGGTACTTTTTTTATTTGCGTTAAATTGAGTAATACATAGTCCCCCACTTTAAAACTTAATCTGTCCGGTCTTTCCTTTTTAGGAAACTGTATTGTTTGTTTTTTGATATGCGCGGATTATTTGTAACTTTTGTACCTTTTATTTCACGATGTAATCGAGATGTATTTTTTGGAGACGGGTATTAAATACATGATTTGATTTTTTTCAGTTATCAATTAATGCTACGCAAATTTATTCTGGTGAAGGATTTACCTCTGGTATGTTTGTTTTGTAAAATAAATAAAGAACTTTTAAATTTATAATATTTTAGCGCTTATCTCAAGTGCGATTTCTTAACCTTCAAGAATATCAAAGTAAAACATTGCTGGAAAAGAAGGGATGCAATGTTCAGTCATTTTTTGTTGCTGAAAATGTGAATGAAGCAGAACAGAATCTCAAAAATTTTAGTAAGCTTTCGCTTTTTACGCATTAATATTTTTACGAAAAAAATTTTTTAAGCTCATGATGAATACGTTGTTAAAGCGCAGATTCTTGCTGGCGGAAGAGGCAAAGGACGTTTCATTAATGGCCCTCCAAACTTTGGTGGAGTTTATATTACAAAAAAGTGTGCATTTAATTTAAAAAATTGCAATACAAAAAATCATTTTAGAAAAGACGATGTTATTAAATCAGTAAAAGAAATGATTGGAAAGAAATTGGTAACAAAACAAACAGATCCTTCTGGTGTTATGGTAAATAAGGTTATGGTGGCAGAATCAATTGGCATCAAACGTGAAACATATTTGGCTATTTTAATGGATCGAGATTCTCATGGTCCTGTTGTTATTGCTAGTCCTGCTGGTGGAATGGATATTGAAGAAATTGCTGAAAAGCATCCAGAATTAATTCATAAAACTCCTATTGACATCAATACTGGTATCTCTGATAATGACGCCAAAAAAATTGCAAAATTCTTAGAATTTCCTGATTCTCTTATTCCTACTGTAGCAGAACAAGTGAAGCGGTTGTATGAATTGTTTCTTGAAGTTGATGCCACGCAGCTTGAAATAAATCCATTAGCTGAAACCAAAGATGAACGAGTATTTGCTGTTGATGCAAAAATTAATTTTGATGATAGTGCTGCTTATCGACAAAAGGATATCTTTGCCATGGATAATCATGAAGGACAAAATCCTCGTGAAGTTGAAGCTAAAAAATACCATTTAAATTATATTGGAATGGATGGAAATATTGCATGTTTGGTTAATGGTGCTGGTCTTGCTATGGCAACTATGGATATTATTAAACATTTTGGTGGAACACCTGCAAATTTTCTTGATGTTGGAGGCGCTGTTACAGAAGATCAAGTATTACGCGCATTCCAAATTATTTGTTCTGATGAAAAGGTAAGCTGAATTTTGAAATATAAATTTGTTTTTTTTTTCAAAATATTTTTTAGGTCAAAGGTATCCTTGTCAATATTTTTGGTGGAATTGTGAATTGTGAAACTATTGCAACGGGTATTATTCAAGCTTGTAAAAGAATTAAACTTCATGTACCACTTATTGTTCGATTAGAAGGAACAAATGTTGATGCAGCCAAAAAAGCACTAAAAGATAGCGGTTTGCCATTTATTACTGCTTCAAATTTGGAAGAAGCCGCTCAAAGGGCTGTTGCTGCTATCAATAGTGAATCAAATTCTGAAAAAGCAACATAAATTTTAGTTGAATTTAATAATAATAATTAGTTATAGATTATAAATTTAGTTTTAGCTAGTAATGAAAATAATAATATTGTTGAAGTGCTCATACTTGTTTATTTTTTTGTGCATCGTTGTTACGCATTTGTTACGTTAAATAAAATGGATTTATCAAATACATTCAAGTTTTTTTCTGCAATAACTTTTATTTAGATTTAAGTCTGCAATGCCCTCAAGTAATCTCCCCATTTAAATCAGACAAACAATGAAAAAAAAAACCGGAAGAATTGTGTGGTCATTTTTCTCACCTGTCAAAAAAATATTATGAAACAGGTTCCTAAAGTCCAATTTTAGAAAAAAATAGAAAAGAAGAATGGCAATGAATGAGCTCTCTCTTTTTTTTTCAATGTTACTGCTCTAGATCCGCTTCAATGATCCCGTCAATTGGGAGATGATAATTCAAGTTTGATGATGAAAAGCTGAAAAATGACCAACAATTGAAAGTAAAATAATAATAATAATAGTAATCTCCAACCAAATAAAAACTCCACCTCTTTTTTTACCTAAAAACAGGAGAATCAAAAAAAACAACAGTAAATGGGGTTCAGGAGAGAAATAATAGCAACATCACAATCTGCACCTTTCACTTATTTCTACTTTTTTTACCGCAATTATTTAAAAAAAATTTGACAGTAACAAAAAGTGTTCCATTTTAGAAACATTAATATTCGTAAAAAAAATATTTGTTTTTTCGTCTGTTTCCTCGGCTACCTTTTATTTTTCGTTGCCCCAGGCAGAAGAAGAAGCTTCTGATTTTTTTAACGTTGCAGTTTTTATTTTTCTGGAAAAAATTATTTGTTTTTGACGGTCATTTTTAGTCTTCATCTTTTTTTTTTGATTTCTTAGGTCAGTATAAAAGTAAAAAAAGAAAGAGAAATTTTTGAAAGTTACAGTTTTGGAAATATAAAATTTTATAATTTTCATGCGCAAAAAAAGAACGGATTCATACCCAATTTTTTGCCTTTGTCTTTTTTATTCGTTTTTTATTCTTTCTTTCTTGGAGAAGAAAAATATAGGTACTTCTCAATTTCCGGTCGATTATTATTTTCAGAAATTCTTTCGTTTTTATAAATCTAGAAACTTTCTAATTGTTTTTATTATTTATTTATAAAACTTTACTTTTTTTCAGTTATTTACCGTAATCTTTGTGGGATTTATTTTAAAGCATCAACAAATCTTAGGTAAAATGAGACTACCGTTTCTCATTTTACTCCTGTTTCTTATATCATTTGTTCATTGCTGTGCTCCACCCGGTTTTGTACCAAGTCAAGACCCAGGTAAATATTTAAAAAAAACAGATTTGTTTATACGTTTCTAAGCCTCCAAAATATTACCTATAATGAAATGTGAATTCCAAGCGTAGATAGAAAGTTATCATCGCACTTATTAGCATTTAATAAAGTTAAAAAAGTTCTTCTGATTCATGTATTTTAAAATGAAATTCTACAATAAGGGCTTTTTTTCACAATAGAAATGCCACACACTTTTTTTCCAAAATGCTAACTTTTTTAAAGGCAACAACTTTTTAATATTTCTTTTTTAAAAGATATTGTTATTACAAAAGTTCATTTTTGATTTTTTTTATTGGATGTCAAACGAGCTTGCACTTTTTTTCGGAAATATTTCATCAAAGAAAGGA
>CABFKO010020843.1:0-23740 GCA_901766855.1 Panagrolaimus sp. ES5
AGTAAAATTTATATATATATAAAAAGAAGGAAGACATAAGAAGCCGCCAAATCTCGCAGGAATCAAACCTTTCTGCAAACAATGCACACATTGCGTTTTTAATTCATTTAAAGCAGTTCTTTTTTTCTTCGTTGTTGTTGTTTCTTAAAGTAATGAAAAAATTTTTCTTTGGTGTTAAAAGCCATGATTGAAAAGGGACAAGAAGATAAAAAACGTCATTGAAAGAAGAGGGATACAAATCAAAATTAAAACTGCTGATTTTTTTCAATTTTTTTATCCCTGTCAATTAAAATTTTTAAGTCATTTCAAAAATATAAATGTTTGTTGTCTATAAAAATACGATTTTTCATGTCTATTTATTTATTTATTTATTTTTGCTTGTTTTAAATTCGTTTTTTCTCCTCTTCTTCTACTTTTCTTTTTTTCTTTTTCTATCCTTCAAACGTTTAAAACGGTTGTTGTTCTTTCATTTATTTGCAAATGAAGCTACTCTGAAACAAATGAGGCAGTCATTTTTTTTTCTCTCTCACTATTTTTTTTAGGTTGTCTTACTTTTAGGTAAACTTTAAAATGAAATATCTACTTTTTTGGTTCATTTTTTTTAAATTACAGTTTTTCTCATGAGAAATTTCCACACCCATGGGTTTTTTAATAAAAAAAATAGGAGAGAAAAAAGTGCATCAAACAAAGGTTATAAAAAAAAGCCGCCCGCGTGAATGCCAATAATCTTTTTTTTTTCCTTTTTGGTTTTTTTGGGGGTAGCGTGCTACAACTTTAATATCCATTGTTAATAAAGTTTGTAGATGATTAAAAAAACGGAAATTGAACTAATTTCAGCAAAAAAGCAATAAAAAAATAATTTTAACGTTTTTTTTGACTTGAAAAAAGAGGGTTCAAAAAAGAGGTAAAAAAAAAGGGAGTTAAGAACATGTTGACAGGGGAGTTTGTATGTTGTATAAAAAAAGATGAAAAATAAGTTTTGGTAAAAACATTAAAAAAAAGTATATAATCTATTGAACGGGAAATACGCGACAACAAGCTTTTTTAATCGGTTCATCAGACTGCTGAAACATATTTTTGCATTTGACTGAAATGTGAGGAAGAAGGAAAAAATGAGAAAAAAAAATGAAGAGAATTTCTGATTTACGTACTCATACATATAAGAGACAGGAAAGAAAAAACACATCGCATTGAAGGACCCCCATTTTTTGGCATACCAAACATTACGTAAGAAGACAAAAGGATTGGTAGAGGATTGAATTGTCTTCTTCTTTGAGAAAAGTAGCAGAAGAAGAAGAAGGAGGAAAAAAGACGGAAAAAAACACAATGAAGATGTAAGATGCAAGAAGGAGTAGAAGGAAACGAGTTAGTTAGTTAGCTTCTACTGACAACGTGAAATTGCTTAAAGAAAACGTTTAAAAAAAGACAATTTATGTTGCTATGAATCAAGGAATATAAAAGAAAGAAAATGAAAGAGAGGGAAAACTCCTACAATCAATCTTGTAAAATTAAAAGGTTTTATTTCCGTTAAATATATGTTCTTTATTATACAGGAAAAAAAGAAGTAAGAATAAATTTATATGTAATAATAATACTCTTTTATTTAAGGCACATAAATTATAAGCATATGGAAATAAGAGAAAGGAAAAAAAAGAAAGAAAGAAAGAAAAGACAAGATAAAAACCCTTTAATTTTTGACATCTTTTAAAGGGTTTTGTTTATATTTATTTTCTTTCTTTCTTTTTTTGGTTTTTGGACATGGATAGTATCTTCAAAAAGTGTCATGAATTGTTTAACAATCCAACGCAGCATGTTCCACATTCGATACAGCAAAGCCGACAGCAATTTGGCGTTTTTTCATCAACTGCAAAAAAATGGAAAAGTAATAATGGATACACATATAAACACACGCAAATATAAAAATTATTAACACAAAAAAACTTTTGAATGAAAAAAAAGATTTGGTGAGAAATACCTGACATTTAAGCAAAAAATAATTTTTATATTTGCAAAAAAATTGTATGCCTCTTATTAACCTTTTTTAGATGTTTGTTTTGACATGGCACTTTTTTGTTCATCTGATAATGGTAGAGGTTGCTGCGTGATCACATTATTATGTAAAGGACTATTTGCATGAATTTTACTTGTTTTCTTTCTAAAACCTGAGAATGTTGGTTGTTGTTGCTGTGACGAAAGACCAGATATAGAAAGTTCAGCTGGATTTTGGTCTGAAAAGTTTTTCAACATTTTTTACAACGTCAAAGTTCCACCGTAATTGCATTTTTTTTCAATCTTTTCTTCTAAAAAACCGCACATACAGATCAAGCACATATTCCATATATATTGTGTTTATAAAAGGCACAGTTATTATGTCATTAATTAAATTGAAAATAAACAGTGTTTTCCAAAAATGCATGAAATATTAAAATTAGAAATATATGCAGCGTTATTCATGAAAAAAATTAACTTTGTTATTTTTATTTACCTTTTTTCATGATGAAATTATACAAAAAAGTATAGTATACCACCATAAAAAAAGGTGTGAAAAAAACAACGCAATTTTTTAGTGAAAAGAACTTCTTTCTTTTTTGCTGAACACATTTATGAGACTAATGTTTATATTTTTTCCATAAAAAGTTTAAAAAAAGATTTTTGTTTTCATTATAATAACAGAGAGAGAGATAATAGCTTTTTGTAGCATCTATTTTCATATTTTAAGTTTAAAGTTGATATCATAAAAATACCATAGATTAAAAACAAAACAATTAAAAGATTTCTTTTGTGCTATTTTAATAATATAATACCAAATTTTATTCACCCAAAAATAACTTACTTTGTTGACTTGAGCTTGGACTTGGCCGGTATATAACCACTTCAACGGGATTCATTTTGGCATTTGAAGGATATTTTTCACCTTAAAAATTGGATGGTTGAATTTCTTTGTGTTCTTTGTTTTTTTTTGCAAAAAAATCTGTGCAAGAAAAAAATAAATAAATAAAAAGGGTTACCTTTTTCGTGAAATCTGTTGCAGCATTTGCAGCCATCTTCTGCAGATCTGTTTAACAGCCAAAGTACCCCATCTTCATCTTCGAAGAAAAGGAATTGGTGTGAAATTGAGAGACCTTGCATAAGTAACCCAAAAAAGAAAACTTTTTTTAAACAATAGAATTTTTGATAATTTCCTTTACTTTTTTTTCTCTCTCTTTTGCAAAGTGTATAAATAAAATTTGTATCAATGAGGAAGAGGAAATAGAGAAAAAACTTACCATTGCGTCAATTCTTCTTGCATTTGACTTTTTGTTTTTGCAAGATAATCTTCGTGTGGTTTTACGCTTGTTAATGCACTTCGAAGCTCATGATCATTCATTTCAAAAACTTTTCGAACTTTCTTCATTACGATTTTTCTTTTGCAACTTTTTGGCCCTGAAAAAAAGTTGAAAAAAAAACATTTTTTGGTCTTTTAAGTGCCTTCGATATAAGGTCAAAATATAGAGGCGCCAGTCTCTGCCACTTTCTTATTTATTTCCATTGACCATATGTTTATTACGAAAGCAGCTCAAAGTGATCACGCTTGATTGAATGCGTATACATATATATTTTTTATGCATATCTATGACGTAGAAGAATCCTTTTGAGTGTAATCAAAGAAAAAAAAGACCTATGAAAAACCCCGCAAAATTTTTTTATAGTCTAACTTACTTTTTAATTTTATTTGATTAAATTATAATAAAACCTAATAACCCCTCTGCGACACCTGGTAACTATATTATCGTAATAAAATTTACAAAGAAAATATAAAACGGAAGCGATAAAACAATACTTGGAATAAATAAAATTTTTAGAAGGGATGATTTTTTTTATTGACTAAGTGACCAAAACTAGGCAAAAATGAATATTAACAACTTTGAAAAATTGTGGGAGACACACAATCATTTCCGAATTGATGATATATATTTTTATTGAATTTTTTAACCATAATCGGCTTAGTATTTTGTAATTCAAAATCGACGTAAAATGCGCGTACGCATGGTTAAAAAAATCAACAGCCTCAAAAAAAAATATATATTTTTTTCTTTGTTGTTTTTTTTCCTGGTTAAGTTTTGTCAGTCAGGATGAGGATGATTTTATTTTTAAACGCATTTGAAGTGACAATAAAAAGCACTTTTTTCGAGTTTGATTCGATTGTATGATCACAATAAAAAATGATGAAGAGAGGCAGGCGATTGATGAATCATTGCATTAAATTTTACCTTTGTAAAAGTTTTCCTCTTTTTTTACGGATTAACTCATTTTTGTTTATTATTATTGCATGATTATAATCGAGGCAAATTGCATTCCTTTCACTCTCCTTTTTTTATTTCCGCATTTAAAACATATATATGATTCCTTGTATTGTTATTTTTTTTTAAAGTCTTGAGAAAGTAAACAAAGACAATTGAATGCATTTTAAAATGTTAAGGGGTGTAATTTAACAAGAAATTTGACCTTTTTCTTCCCTAAAATAAATGTAAGAAATACATGTAAAAAAAGAAGGGCCACCCCCAAGATCACGTAATTCCCAATGGTACCGTTTTTCCTATAAAATTCATGAAATTTTTTTACTATTTTAGGATTTTTTTGAATTTCAAATTTATTCTCATAAAAATTCTTATATCTTTCGGATCCTTTTACTTCTTTTGGGGGTTTTTGTTTTTACTTTGCTGCAATAGTATACGTAGTTTTATCATAATAAAAACCATTGACGTTGCTGCTGCTTGCTTTTTTGTAGAAAAAATGGCGGGAGCAAACCTTGCGTAAAAAAACACAACCGATTTGTTTTTTTTTGTTTCTTCTTTTTTGTGTTACATCGCTATGGTCAAAAAGAAAAGAAAGAAAAAATTACGAAAAAAATAAGATGAATTTTTTCACATAAATATCATTTTTTTTGTTTTTTTATGATTCATAAAATGCTTTAAACCTTATTATAGCTATCTAACCCGGAGTAGGCTCGAAGCTGTCAAAACCATATAATGAACCATGTTGTTTTTTTCAAAAAAAATTGAAAGAGCTATTCTTGTTTTTAGTGAGAAAGAAATTTCTTTTTATTATGATTAACAAAAAGAAATTGTTATCAAAAAAAATAGTAAGGGGGATATAATAATTAAATTTAAATAAATAATTAATTTAATTGACGACAGACTTGAATAATATAATGTTTATTATCATTTATATTATTTTATATGCTTTTTACAATTGACGCATTAACTAACTATATATCTTTCATTTTATACAGATATATAGATAGATATATTTTTTCTCTCTCTAACTCTCTTTTAAAAAGACATTTGGGAATAACCCCGAACACCATGACCACGTGAATCGTTTAAATGGGATACTAAAATTCTTTTCAAAAATCGCGTAAGCAATACACATTTAACGTCACAGCAGCTCCGCCTTAGAAATCCTTCATTTTTTATAACTTTTTTTCGGCACCATGAACAATTTAAAGAGAAAGAGAGAGGTCCTGTGAAGATATCCTTTACAAAACATATTGCCCCCAAAAAAAATCTTTTTCAAAAAAACAGGGGGGCAGGACTTGGTTTCTTGCTTCTGCAACACTTAAAAAATTTAGTATAAATATTGCCATGTGCCATTTTGCAAGCTTAAGCTTTGTCCTCAAGCGGTAGTAGTATATTGTTTTTGGGGCGGTCGGTTTTTATTTTTCGCACAAAAAAAGTCCCAAAATTTTTTTTCGTGTCTTCGAGTATCCTTTGAAATGTTAGACGTTTTTTTAAAAAGCGAGATGTCATTCTTTCAGAACGTGAGAAGAAGTATTAATGAACGCTTCCTATTTTTTAATTTTTAATTTAAATGTTTCTTTTGTAGGTTAATTCACACATATATACATATACGTATATACAAATAATCAACAATCATGCAAACAAGTGCTGCAGCTCTTTCCCTTCTTGTTGCCATTTATGTTTGTTCTGAAGTTGGAGCATTTGAATTTGATTTTGTTGGAAAAAGTAATAATTTTGCATCTGGGGATGATTATATTAGAGGTGTTGGAACAAGACGTGATTTATCTTTAGCTGGCGGATCCTCTGGTGGAATGGAAAGACCATCAGCCCCTCGACGACTTATTCAACCACCTCCACTTAAGCGATCAATCAAAGAATCTTCAATTCCATTCAATGATTATGAATCAGAAAAATTGTTAGATTTTTATCGATGGCTTCAATATAATAATAATGCACAAAGAAATGATATTTATTGAAAAATTTTAAATCAGTCAAAATAAAAGCAAATACACGTTCTTCTCTTTCATCATCTCTCTTTTTTTTAAAAAAAAAACAAAATTTTCTCTTATTGTTTGCATTTTCTTTCCTGTGATAACATGTTCTTCTCAAAAAAAATTTACTTTTTTGCTCTCAAGACTTTGTTTGTAAGTAGCGCTTGATTATGTTTTTTTTCCTTCTTTATCATCATCCCACCACTTTTAAAAAGCACACTTTTTTTAAAGCCTAATCAGTTCCAACATTGCACTTGTAAAAATTTTTTGTCTCAAAGTCAAAAATGCCTTGGCAGATGTGGGTTGATTAGATTGTTATATGTTATATATAAATATATTTTTTTCTCTCATACTTTGCATAATATTTTTGTGTAGATATATAAATTGTAACTACATTATACTTATATTTATATAATTTTTTTGCTGCATTTTAAAATGTTGAGCGTTAAAAGTAAACAGCGCATTTGTTGAATACGAATGTCATTCTTTTCTGTGTTATTATTACTTTTTGACTAACTACTTTCAAATAATTTAATTTATTAATTTATCACCAGGTTTCTTATTTTAACAATAACACATAAGAGAAATAATTACAAATATCATACATCGGGATATAATAAAAATGAAAGAATTTTTAAAATTAAGTGATCCTCCACATGGCTCATTTAATGTCTCATCACCCACATAGCCGCCATTTGGTGGATTAATGTCTGGAAGGCAATTAAATGGCTCATTTCCAATTTGTCGATGCATATTACATAGTTCATTACAAGATGGGCATACAATTATTCCTTCACGAAGCCATCCATTATGTATTTGTTTGATATGTATGTTTTGACCTTCATGATAGCATGGATAAAGTTCAGATGAATTAAATACTTCAAGATGAAGACGTCCATCAAGACAAATAAACTGAAATCAAAGACAATGTAAATTTTAAACCTCAATTTTTAAAAAAAAAAGGAGATGGAAAAAAAGAAATGTAAATGCATGAGAAAAAATGAAATTTACCCCGTAGCATCCTGCCATATATTGTGAATAATTTTTTACACGTCCACATTTCTTTTCTGTCCAAGTTGTAAAAAGGTCAAAGCACTTTGAACTATTACCATAAATTTCCATAATTGAATTTGTATGTTCACCAGGAAAATTTCCTTCCAATTCACATCGACTATCCCGTCGATCGGTTGTATTTACAGCTCTCCATTCAAATTCTTGATTATATGGACAAAAATCTGCAAGTTCAACAGATCCACCATAAAATTTTAATCCTTCTTTTTTGACGCCATCTAAATGATCAAAATTTCGATAATCTTTTGGCAAGGCTTTTTTATATGGTACTAAATTGCATAATGCCAATGAATCTCTTTGATCTGTACATCTTGTTGTTGCAAGGGATTTCTTTCCATCATGTTTGATGTCGTGACAGAATGGAGCCAATGGAAGTCCGCTGTAAAAGTAAACAAACTAAACTATGTTTATTTTTTGTTGCAAAAATTGTGTACACCGGAAATTTTGTATTTTTTTAAAGAAAAAAAAGGTTGCTTACGCGTTTAATCGTTGATGTATCCATTCTCCACAGCTTTTCATCGAAAAATTACATCCCAGCTTGTGCCCCCAATGTAGTTCTTCCGCAATACTAAAACAAACCAAAACACATAAACAATAAACATAAAAATTTAAATTTAATTTAATTTCCTACTCGTAATTGGCTTTATACCATCCACTATCCTCCATAAGTGCCAATGTTACACGGCTATAAACTGGATTTTGTGTATGTGTACCAGTCATTGCTTCATTCTATAAAAAAAATAATGGATTTTATGGGGGTGTGAAAGGTCAAAGTTTATATTGTATAAAAAAACGTACTTCAAAGAGTCGCTTTTCCCAATGTGTAAGAGCTGTTCCGTCACCACCTTGATTTTCCAGTTCAGCACCTTCCAAGACATTACATCCAAAATGTTTTCGAACTTCATCTCGAACCCTTTCAGTTACCATTACATGCACCGGATGTGGAATTGTACCTTCCGAAGTCCACCAATCTCGAATAATAGTTTTTACGGTAGAATCATCTGCATCATAATATCCTCTTTCCCGATTGAATGAAGGTGGGCGATTATAACGATTTCGTTTTGTTCGAGGATTGCCATGTTCATCACGGAAAAATGCATATAATCCAGCGGAGAAACCAAGCGCATGAAGAATTTCATGCTTTACAGTAGACAATAAAATTTCTTGGTCATGCAAATGTGTTGATAATGCACTTGGACAAATGTTTACATGCCCAGCAATTGGTCTTAAAACGTCATTTTAATTTCAAAGAAAAAAAACTTTGAAAAACAAAAACAGACCTGTCAAGGTCAGCTTCTTGTTGACAATGAGCTGCATATGCAATTGTATCTTCATTTTTACAACGATTTGAATTCACTGCTGAAACGTAAAGAACGAAATCTGCATCAGTAACCCCTGGGCCATCTGTAGGGCCGGTAGAAGTACAAGCTAATGGTGTTGGTAAAGCACAAAACCGACATTGCTAAAAAATTATAGCTATTAATAACTTTTTTGAAGAACAAAAATGACGACATTCAAAGTTTTTTTGTTTCGTCATATGCTACATAATCTCAAAAAAACTGTGTCATAAATGAATGGATTACTGTAATTTAAAAGAATGAAGGACCAGCTTAATGATGAAAATAAAAGTTAAAAATAAACAAAGAGATTACCAGATAAATTAAGTAAATTTTTTTGAATTACAGATTAATCTCTGAGTGAAGAATTATCTTAATAATCATACTGTATCTTTAAAACAAAAAACAAAAATTTGTTGTTTATTATCTCTAGAGAATTTATTTACGGCCCGTAAATTACGGGTAGGTTCTTTTTGTAGAACATAAAAACTTTTTGATAAAAGTATTATAAGTTTTACAGTAGTATGTAATATTTTAACGAAAATGTGTCACCAAAAACTTTTTTAACAAAGATGATCGATAGCTTGACACAACAAGCAACAAAAAATTCCCCTTATTGATAAAGCATTAGCATTTTTTTGAAAAAAACATACAAAAAGATGTTCATCAGGGATGGCAACTTCTCCGCATGTTGTTACTTCTTTACATCGGTCAACACATGATGGATGAGGCTCTGATGCTTCCAAATAATAGTGATTAGATCGGCATTTTCTGCAAAATGAAAACAAAAATGAATTGCTTTAGCGCCTTAATACCTTTTTTCCCTTTTGAAAAAAAAGAAGAAAGAAAAAATAAGACAAATAATCATTAGCTAAAAAATATTTAACTGACCGACTAAGCCTAATGGGAGCATGTGTTCGTCGAATAAGCAATGCTTTTTCCCAAAATCCGATGGCATTAGGTAAAAGTGAAGACTAAAAAAAACTAATGGTCATTAAAAAGAGAAGCAGCAATAAAAAGTAATAAAAAGAACTAACATTTATAAATATTTGTTTATCTACAGGTAAACTAAAAAAAGATTAATTTTATTTAAATTGATGAAAGTTGAATTAAAAATCTTACGGATCAATGCTTGATGGATCAAAATAAAGAAATATGCGAAGATGTTGGTAATTTTTATCACGTATTGTATTTCGGACAAGTCGTTTGCCGCGTTTGGAATGTGAAATTTTTGAAAGAGGAACATTTAAAATTAAGTCGTCGTTTTGTGGAACCTTTAAAAAAAGATATTACAGATTACAATAAGATGCCCAATTATTTTTAATTAATTGCCACAGAAAAACGCCTACCTGATAAGAGCATGGAAGTGAAGAAACATGAACCGTAAATGTTAAAGAATAAATAATTACAAAAACAATAAAGGAGACCAAATTTTTCTTTGCGACATTTTCGATAGAATCGAAAATTTGTCGCATAAAACCCGACAGCTTTTCACCCAATTTTTAATAATTAAAATTTTTAAAAAATGTTTGAAGAAAAAAAATTTGACGATGAAAAGTCGTCAAAAAATGATTAATTTAAAGCAGAATTTCATGTAGATCTAAAAGCGAAGAAATTTGTAATATTAAATGAAAAATGACATTGCTTTTTTGACATTTGTAAAAATGACAACATGAAAAAAACGGGGCCAAACAGTCAATGAATGACAAGTTAGTGCCGACTTCCGGACATTCATGCCAAAGAAAACTCAATGAAAGCTAACGGCAACACGAAAGAAGGAATGAAAAAAAGGAAAGAAAAGAAGAAAAACATTAGTTAAAATTTTGGTGCAAAAATATAAAGTATAAAAAGTTGCCAACAAAAGCAAAACAAGCCCTAAAGGATTTGCATGCTTTTGCTGCTTCTGCTTCTATTGCATTCTCTTTTTTTTGTGTGAAATCAATGAGCATATATAATCAAGTAAAACAAAAATTGAATAAAACTTTAATTGCATAAAACCATGACGGTGGGAAATGAAAAAAGAAAGAATATGTCTCTCATCAATGAAAATGAGCCATCGTTTTTCGCAAGAAATAAAAGTGAAGGGGAAGTGAAGATACGCAATATCGGCTGGAGGTTTCAAGGTCAAAAATTTTATTTGAATGCTCGACTTAATTTGGGTCAAAGGTAGCAGACACAGCTCAAAATTCACAACAAAGAAAACAACAACAATAGCTATTAAGAGGGGAATGAAATATAGAAGATGATGACAAATAAAAACATATAAATTCAGAGATTAAAAAGATTCAGAGTTTTAAACCCTTTTAAATTTACAAAAAAACAAACATTTCATTTTTGATTTTTATTACTTTTTACTTAAAACTCTATTGCTCTCATTTTTTACATTTAATTTTCATGAATAACATGTCGACAAATGTTATCACTTTTTACCAGGAAAAAAAGTAGCTATAGCGAACAAGTCAGTCATCAATTGGCAGCAGCAGCAGCAGCTTTGACGAAAGAAAAGCCACAGGCAAGAGTAACGCAAAAACAGCCCAAAAGTCCGTGTTCGTTTTTTTTTCTTCTTTCTTTATTCAAAAACCTCACAAATGCAAAATTTTTTTCTAAAATTGAATTTTTTTAAGGTTTTATAAAGACAAAAAAAGAGAGTTATTAAAAAAAAGGCATGAAAGATTTTTGGAGAAACCTCTTAAAATTCAAAAGAGACACTTGAAAGGAGAATAATTTTTTTTGCGCAGGTACCAATAAAAAATATAGAAATACGGCAAATAAATATTTAAGCTTTATACATTGATATATGGCATTAAGAAGAAATTTAAGGCTGTCACTATTGACACCCAAAACAAGAAAATAAAAAATTCTTGTTACTTTGCTGCTTTTCTTTTTAATAAACCCTAGCACCGGGCTTTTTCTTTTTTTCTCTCTTTCTCTATTGTAATATATGAAAATGATGATGAATGGAATAGCGACCTTCAAAAGTAATATCGAAGTAAAAAGCAAACATTGTGGATTTTTTAGACCGTAAATGACTTTCAAGGAAAGGAGAGATGAGAAAGAATCGAGTGAATGAATAAAAAAAAATACAAAAAAAAGGAAAATGAGATGTTGTTTTTCATATTTTTTTATTCTTTTTTTTGGTTTCAAGTGAAAAGATAATTGGATTCAATTTTTTCAAGTGCGGGAAACAATATCCTCTATGATTTGTTTTGGAACATGAAACAAGAAGGAAAAAACAAAATAGAGAAACAGCGATTGAAAAAATTTTGTAAAATTTATTTTAAAAAATGGGGGAGCAGACAAAAAAGGTTACTTTTTATTCGTTCAATTTGTTTAAAACATTTTTTTTCATTCAAAACTTTTGATCAATAAAAAAAACAATGTTAAAATTTGAAACAACCAGCATCAAAAAATAAAATATAAAAGAACATGAATGGTATTTTTTGCAAGAAATAACAAAACAAAAAGCAATGAATCTGTTTAATTCTTTCCCCTGTTTGAAAAATGATTCATAAAAAAAATACTCAAATTGCATTTTTACTTTATTTTTTTCTCCTTCTTTTTTTACTGCTACTTAAAAATAGTTATAATTGAAATAAATTTTTTCTTTAGGCTTCAAATTCAGGATTAAGTGTTTTTCCTTCTCTTTTTTCCTCCATTTTCATCTTCATCTTCATGTGATGACAAGAAGAAGAAATGCCAAAGTCTGCTTTTATTTGCGCGCTTGAAAATAAAAAAATGCCATAAGTCTTTTTTATAAAATAAATAACTGAGAATATATTTTTTTCTCTCCTTTTATCTTTGATGTGAAAATGAGATGGTTTCATTTCACAAAACAAAAGAATTTTAAATTTTTTAAAAAAAAAGTAATGGTCAGTAAAAGTAGGAGGCGAAGAAGAAAGGAAAAATGTAAGAGAGAAAGATACGTTTCATAAAAGTTTTAACAGTGTCAACTTTCGTCCACTTGAAATGTTTACTTTTTATAGACAAAAACAAAAGCCGGTAAAGGAATTTCAATCCAAGAACGGCAATTCTCACAAATACTTTATTTCTCACTTTTTTTCTTTCTCTTTAACAGTTTGCCCTTGGTTTTTTAGTTTATATTTATTTCTGATATTGAAGCTCTTTAGAATTAAGTGTTTGAACAGTACAACATTTTTAGATCTAGGATGAATCAACTACTTTTGACGAAGCTTATGTTCCGTGCGAGGGGGGCTTTTTTTTTGTGCAACGATTGTGTCAACATAAAAGTAAATCAATTAAGATAGTTAGCTTTGAATCAAAAAAAAACTGGTACTTAAAAATAAAAAAAGGAAGAAGGTGATAGCTAATGTGCTTTAAGTATTTTTGCAAAGTTTTATAAATAATTTTATTCATGAATCTTACGTTTTTTTTTCTCTCTCTTTTTTTCTGTCATGGGAAAGTTTGTCTTTTAAAATGTCCAAAATGAAGAGCTTTTACAAGAATCCCCTTATTTGAATTAGCATTTTTTCTTATTTTTTTGACTTTATATTCATCACACACACAAGCACACACAGATTTTCCAATGACGTTATTATAGTTTTTCAAAAAAGAATATTTATAAACGCGCAAATGTAAAATATTTCTTAAAAATTATTATTCTATTTTTTTCTTGTTTCAATTTTCATACTGTAATACATATTTTTAGTATTAAAAATGGGTCTAAAAGGATTATGCACTGCATGTGCAAGATGTTTAATGACTTTGCTAAACTTATTTATGCTGGTAAGTATTTTTAATTTTATTTAAACCAAAAGATCTTTTTTTAACAACAATGTTGAAAATACAGACTCATTAATTTTATTTTCCATTTAAAAAAAATACATCATTTAAAAAATTATTTTTTTCCGAAGAATGTTGTTTTAATTATATTTTAATTGTTGAAAAAATCTATAGTTAGCTGGTTTGGCACTAATTGCACTCTGTTTATGGCTTCGTTTTGATGATAGATTTGAACATGAAATTCGTGAAGATTTAGAACAACGAGATACAAATAATCTCGATATGAGGCATACAAAAGAAGTTATCGTTACTGCTGTTAGTTTTTTATACATAAATAATGAAATTGCCAAAAAGATGTTTTTAATTTTAGATTACTGTATGTTTTTGGGTTTTAATTGGTTTTGGAATTGGTGGCGCAATTCTTGGATTTTTGGGAATCGCTGGAGCATTATCTCGTAGCCGGGCAATTAATGGAATATTTTTACCAGCATTAATTATTATGGTACTTTTAGAAATTGCTGTTGGAATCTTTATTCTTGTTTATAGAGAAAATGTAATTTTTTGTTTTAAATAATACTTTATTATAATGAAATAAGTATACTGTAGATTCAAACACAAGTACAATATTATGTTACTTTGGCTTATCAATATGGAACTGGTGATGCACAAGCTTTTGAAGCAAGAGTAAATTATTTTTTGAGCTCTCAATCTTTTTTTGATTTTTAAACTTTTTAAACTTTAGTTTAATTGTTGTGGAGATGGCACAAATGGCAGCTATAATGCATTATGTTCGAGGCAAGGATATACCCTGGTAAGATTATCACTTCCGTTTTAAAAAAATGTTTTTTTAAACTTTTACTTTCATGACATTTGATCTTCATTTTTTTAGCCAAAGTGCACGGCCGCCGTCTGGGATACTTTAACCTTTCGCTTAATGATCGCTGGCTTTGTACTCATCATTATTTTAATTTGTCAAATTCTCAACATTCTAGTTTCATGTTGCGTACTTGCAAACACCCGTTACAGTACACTCCATGAAGAAAGCTAATCATTGACATGACATATTTTTTATAACTCCCCCTTGATGCTATTTTTTTGTATTCCACATTGATAACTGCTTTAAATGACACATTAATTTTTTTTTAAAACCATGTTATTTGTTTTTACTTGCAAACTTTTTGTAATAATGTAATAAATCGATTTGTAAAAAAGTGATTTAAGTAATCAAATTGTGCATTATACTAAAACCAGAGTTATAAAAAAGTTAAGTTAAATGCTCAGCTATATTTAATTCAGAAAAAAAGTATAATTAAAATTAAAAAGTTTAAAACCATTTCGTTGCTTCATTTATTTATATTATGTTCTTAGTGGCCATAAGTGACGGCTTAACTAATAAAAACAACGTTGTTTATTTTTATCTTTAAAACGTTGACTTTATTTATAAATAGGGTTTGTTAAATTTTTTATAAACTGTTTTTATGTTAAGAGGCTTGCAAAAAAACTTATATAATTTGAAATTTTTTGCTATACTGTATGTAAAAATAGTTTATGCAGACGAAAAATTTTAAAGCAATTTTTGTGAATAAAATATGTGCAGGTGTTAATATCTTCAAATAAAAAAATAGTAGCCCGAAACAACTTTTTTTTTCACTGTCGCTTTACAGAACGAAAATAAAAGGCGGCAGAAAAAAAAGAATAGCACAAAGACGGAAGTTACGCAGTTTAAAGCGTCTTAAAAACCGCTCAATCCTAATGAGTCAAAGCCATTAAAGCAAAAAAAAAGAACGATGTTAAGACTTCAATGATGAACACAAAGGGTCAAAGCAATATTTCTATTTAACATATATTTTCGTCTTTAAGGAGGTGTCTGATCAATGTCCCCCAAAATGTATCAAGCCCTTTCGAAATGAAAAAAAAGAGGAAGCTCGTGCAACAAGCCTTCTCCTTTCCTCTTTTTTTATTAAAAAAAAACAAAATTGAGCAATGAAAAACAGCAACAACACACAACTCTTTTTTTTATCGTTTGTCTATGTCCCCAAGAAAAGTTATCTTATAACCAGCTGGAAGGAAGAGACATTTGTCAATGTCCTGAAATGCTTCGATGTTCCTTGAGAAAACTCCATCAACCAATTTGGCTGCTGCGATAGCTTTTGCTTTTTTTAGATTCTCTTTTTCTCTTTAAAAGCTCTCTGTTAAAGCATAAAACTGGACTTTAAAACATTACAAGGACGCACATTTTTTACTTTTTTTCAAGCAAGAGGCTTATTTTGAAAAAAAGGGGGGACAACCACGCCAACAAGGCATCCCACCCCAATAGTAAAAAGCGTATGACGCCAACAAAATCTCCCATTTCGTCTTCAATTCCCCCTGTGGCGTTTGTGTCTGTACTCTTGAGCCAACGCGAAGAAAAAGAAGAAGGAAGGAAAGAAGGTTGAGTTTGTCCATAAAATCGCTCAATACTCCACAAATTCAATGGTTGTGCCCTCTGAAAGCAATGAGCTTTTTTGGTTAAACATTTTTTTCACTCTTCTTCTTCAAAAAATGCCGCAACTATTTCCTTTCCCCTCTTTCTATCTTATTGCGCTTCCACCAAAAAAAGCTAAGAAATTGACAAAAAAAATAGTAGTAGTAGTTGCAGTAGTATAGACATCCCTTTTACGCCAAAAAAGAGATGGGTTGTCAGTTGTTGTTGTTTCTTCCCCGTGCTTTTACTGCTGCCGTATTTCATTGTGTTAAAGCCAAAAAGAAAAGGAGAAGAAGCTTCACATTTCCGATAAAAATAAAAAACATTAAATTTCGTTTTTTTCTTCATTTTCCTTTTAAAAAGTTTAAAAAATTGTTTTTCATTTTGAACAAGTTTCGATCTTTTTATTTTTTTATATTGATGAATGTGCTTCACTTTGTTTTTTTATTTTTTCGTCTTGAGACTGTTGTCACATGTTTTTTTATTTTTTCCATTTTTTTTTATCACAAACGTTTGATAGTATGTTAATTTTGTGTGATTTCACTTACATACCCCATAATTTTATATTCCACATTTAAATTACGTTTTTAAAAATCAATTTTATATCCAACACTCCTCATGTCTCCTCAGAGAAGGTCGTGCTTTGCTTCAAAAAAATAATCGATTTATTTTAAAAATTCTTCCGCAATGGTGTTTTTTTCCAATTTCGTTTTTACTCATTTTTAAAAGAATAATTTCATTGTTAAATATTCTTTATTATTATAGATATGAACAGAGAAGAAATAGAAGATTTTTATTATTATAAAGATGAATTAATTGGACATGGTGCTTTTGCTATTGTTTATAAAGGTCGATATAAAAAAAAGGATGTTGACGTAGCAGTTAAAGCAATTACAAAGAAAAATCTTGTAAAAGCTAGAAATTTGCTAACAAAAGAAATAAGAATTTTAAAAGTATGGGTTTACTTCAAATTGCTTTTTAAATTCAATTTTTTGTTCTTTTTCTAGGAATTGTCTGGATTAAAACATGAAAATCTTGTTTCATTACTTAAATGTGTTGAACATCCAGCTTATGTCTATTTGATTATGGAATTTTGTAATGGCGGTGATTTAGCAGATTATCTTCAAAAGAATAATATTCTTTCTGAAGCTACAATCCAACATTTCTTTAAACAAATTGGTAAATCTTAAAATTTTACCGTATTCTCTTAATTAATCTTTTTTGTAGCACAAGCTTTACGTGCAATGCATTCAAAAGGAATCGTACATCGAGATTTGAAGCCACAAAATATTTTATTGTGTCGTCCACCAGATCGTCCACATCCATTACCAAGCGAGTATACTGTAAAACTAGCAGATTTTGGTTTTGCAAGATTTCTTACTGATGGTGTTATGGCTGGTACACTTTGTGGTTCACCAATGTACATGGCTCCTGAAGTTATTATGTCACATCAATATGATGCAAAAGCAGATTTATGGTCAATTGGTACAATTATTTATCAATGTCTTGTTGGAAGTGCACCATTTGTTGAAAAAACTCCACAAGCATTAAAAACTTTTTATGAAAAGAATCGTGATTTAAGACCAAAAATTCCGGATTCATGTTCGGCACCATTGAAAGATTTATTATATCGATTACTTAAAAGAAATGCAAAAGATCGTATTGAATTTGAAGATTTCTTTAGTCATCCATTTTTGGTTGCTCCATTACCAGCTCCACAGCCAACCATGTCAAGAAGAATAGAAAATACTCAACCAAAATATTATTCATCTCGAACACCAGTCACTCCATCTTCTGTTCCAGCTTCAAATCATTATGGCTATACTACAATGAGAACACCACAAAAACTTACTGCTGAACCTACCAGACATTCTGTAAGTTTTAATTTGTTTTTTGAAAATTTAATTTTTCAAAAAAGGTTATGCACTACTTTTTTATTGAAATTTTTGTAACTATTGTTTCATTGCATTTGAATGTTTTGTTTACTCAAATTAGTTCATGAACTTGTTTTTTTACAATTGATTAATTATAATTCGATAATTGATTAAATTATTTTTTTAGCCTCGTCCCACGTCTCTTAGTAGAAATTTATCAAATGGTGGTGATTCACGTGGATATGTTGCACCATTATCATCAATTGCTTCGCCACCTAAGAATATGTCTGATTCAAATGAATTTACATTTTTACCACCTTTGAATAGAGGGAATGCTGGTAAACCACAACAACATATTCAATATTCAAATGGTGTTAATCAAGCAGCTGTTGAAAATCCTGTTAAACAAGTTCAAGTTCATAGCAGTAGTAATTCTACCAATGTTCGTGCGGTCCCTGTTCCAAGTCAAAGAACAAACTTTACTCTTATGGAACAAAGAAGGACAACTTCAAAGAGTCCATTAACTCCTTCACAAAAAGTTCCTGAAAGTAATTATATTCCAAATATTGAAAATATTACGGTACCCGAAACAAAATACATTGTTCGAGAAACGGTTACATTAAATCAAGGAATTTCAACTAAGAATCGTCGTTCAACTGTAAATGATTTAGCAGGATGTATTAAAGAAGAAGAAAGTGAAACTCCTAAACATGTTTCACCTGTTAGAGAAATACATGCAAATCCAACAAATATTCCAAAATCTGCAACTTCTACAATTCCACTTTCTGAAGGTGTTGATGAAGATAAAGAACAATTAAATCCTCCTGTTGATAATATTCAATATCTTAGTACATCCCCAAGTAGAACAACTGCTGCAGCAACTGTAAAAATAATATCACCATCTCATAAACCCAATGTTTTTCCATCTTTTTCGAGTGATGAAGAAGACGAAGAGGAAAATGAAACAAGTTATACAGCAAATGCTGGTAATTTAGGTATTGATAATTTCAAATTCATATCTATTTTTTACATTAAATTTTTTGTAGGATCATCAGATTCACAGATGATGGAAAGTGCTAGCGGAAATGAAACTGGAACAACAACCAGTAGTGGGGTTTATAGTGCTGCAGCAGCAAAAGCAAAATCACAAAATGATTTAAATAATGCAAAATCTCCAAATGTTGAAGCACATAAAATTCGTCCAGTATTTGGTGTAGAGCCACATGCAGAACTTGATCCTGAAACTTTACTCGAAGGTGAACATCATAAAATTTTAAATAAACTTCATTTTATTGCTGAATTTATTGAAACTTTGGTTAGCGTTGCTGACAATATTACCAATCCAATTGCTGGTATTGTTGAAGGAAGTCGTCGTTCGGTAAGCATTTCTTTAATTAATTCATTGAATACGTGTAAATAATATTTTTCTTTGCAGAATAGTGAAGCATCTGATGGATGTCGTCGTTCAGAACAAATTGTATTATATGTTCGTGCAATGTATATTTTAACTTCAGCTTTAAATTTTTCTGAACAACAAATTAATAATCGAAAACTTCATCCATCTCCAAAAGTTAAACATGTTCTTAATCAACTTAATGACAAATATCATTATTGTTTAACTCGTTCTCAAGAATTAGCGTCTCTTGGTATTGCAGGTGGTACAAGTCCTACAACTTCAATCATTTCTGCTGAAAAGATTATGTATCGTCATGCCTTAGATTTATGCCAATCTGCTGCTTTAGATGAATTATTTGGAAATGCACAACTTTGTCCAAAGCGTTATCAAACTGCTTATATGATGCTACATACTTTATCAGAACAAGTAAACTTTTTATTTATTTATTTATTTATTTTTTCTTAAACTAATAAAGCCTTATTTAGGTTCAAAATGAACAGGATCGAAGCATTCTTGCCCGATACAAAAGTGCTGTTGAAAAACGTTTAAGAATTCTTGAAGAAAAGGGATTAGTTACAGCAGTTGCAAATACATAAATTTATTTTTTTAAAATGTGGTTTAAATATTAGTAATAGTCAAACGGGTGATTTATGCGGTAAAATGTCTCATCATCTGATGAAATGGCACAAAAGCTGATGCATGTGTACATATATTCATGACATAAGCTTTCTTTTTCTCTATTCTTATCTTTAACGGGCTTAGGCATTTTTTTCTTTTTTTTGCTTGTATTATATACTGTTTCTGCTAAAAGTGCCATGTTTATAAAATCAAATTAGTTTTCTTTTTGCTTTTTTTCTAGTTATATTATATTATATATGATTGTGATATTTTTAAAATTATGATTTTTATATTTTTTTTGAATGTATAAATAAAGCCAGTTTTATTAATATTTTAATACATGCCAACACAAACAATTTAGGTTGAATTTTTCAAATAAGCTTTTAAGATTACTGTACCTTTTTTCAATTTTAAAATTTTTTCTAAGTGGAATTTTCTATTGTTGAACCTGCTCAAGTAATCAGTGGAACATGTTTTTTTGGTTAATTTAAATTACTTACCTTTAACAAAAGTTTCTGCAAATCGGAAACGAAACAATAAAAAAACTAAGAAATTTTTTTTGTTGTAAGAAAAACAAAATTTGAAGCAGTTTTGCTTTATTTATTTATTAACTTTGCAGCCTTTTCTTTCCTCAAAATTTATATTATAATTTGCAAATTTTAATAAGTGAGAAGAATGTTTGAGATAGATTTTTTAAAGAAAAAATAAAATAAACAACATTAAACGCTTAATTTTGTCTGACAACTTAAATGACGAAACAAAATCATTGAATCAATTTATGTTTTTTCAAGTGGTTCAGAAAAAATCACAGAAACCATTTTATTAGAAAAAAAAGAAAAAGATGTTCACTTTGAGAAAAAAAATAATGAAATCTAAATGAATAAAATAATCGTTGCATTATTTATATTTCCGCTTTTTTCAAGTATTCTTCTATTTTTGTATCATTTTAATTTTTACGATCCAATTCCCCCAACAAAAGTAACTAAAGCTATTCTTTGGAGTGAATTTTACTGTGTTTATGGAAATATTATCAAGAAAAAAACCTCAGATTTTACAGTAACATTAATATTACATTCAAGTTTTGATCGAATTAATTCTGATCTTGGCTTACAAGTAATTGGAAAAAATACATTAATAAAATAAAATTTTCGTTTTCAGATTCAAAATTGGAATGCTTCAGTTTCTTTAAGCATTGTTCTGCCATCGATCAAAGAAATGCCATTCAAAGAAGCTGTAAATTGTATTTTTGCAAAGGTGCTTTTGTCTTTGATTAACATCATCTGCGACTTTAAAAGTTTTAGCTTTCTGAAATACCTCCACCTTTGCTTTCACTTTCAAGTGTTCATTTAATTTTACCAATGCCATCAAATAAATCATGTCCAACCTTACCTCAACTTCAGCCATACTGTATTATTCAAAATGCAACAACTGCTACATCACCAGCTTCCTTCAAAAATTTTCAAGCATATCCTGCAAATATTGCAAGAAATGTAGCCCGATATTTTATTAACAGTAAATTTATAGTTATCGCAGATTTAGATCATTATTTTTCAAAAAATTTCGAAGTTACCGTAAGAAAATTGGCTAAAAAGGTTATTGAAAGTGCTCCAAAAACTGTATTGGTTTATCGGATTTTTGAAGTCAGTACCAGAATTAAAAAGTATACCTTAAGATAAATAATTTTTGTAAATGGAAAAACTTTAGGGAAGAAGCCTTAACAAAATCAGACTTAAGGCAGCTTTTACAAAATAGATATGCCAGAGAATTTCATTCATCTTTTGGTCATGGTCATCGAATTCCTCACTTAAAAGAATGGCTGATGTCTAATGAAAGTATAGGAATACAATTTTATTCAAAGTAAACAAAAATCGATTTAAATTTAATAGAATATTGTTTTAGTTATACAACATCAGAATGGGAGCCACAATTTATTTCTTCAGTTGATATTCCCCTGCACGATGAAACATTTTTTTACCCCCTTAAAGACAATACGGTATTAGTGAGTCACGCCTTCCGTTAATTAATACTAACTAATCAAAATTTAAGAGATGGGAAATGTGTCGAGCAGATTACAATTTTGCAATTATTAACGACCTATTTATGTATCATAAAGGGATAAAACCGTTACGAACAAAGTTATTGTTGGATCAAGCACGTTACAATATACGAAGGAAATCATATTCAGCCTTAATTAAATTCAAGCAAAGAATGAATAAAGTATATCCGAAAACAAAAGAAAAATGCCCTACATTTAAAATATAAAGCTTACAAACTTGCTTTACGCAAATCATATTCAAAACCGTTAATAAAATCCTTCTTTTAATATGATGTTTGCCAAAAATTAAGCAAAAAACAAACTTTATGCAGATATAACAAGGTATTTTAACATTTTAAAGCAACATAAAAACAAATCTTAATTGCTTTGAATCATATTCTTTTGTTCAAGATCAGCAACTTCTTGTTCGGTTAAAACGCGAATATTATTAGTCTTTTGATAATTTGCAAGCTCTTCAGATTTACGGATTAGTAGATCATTGAGTTTCTTCATTTCGGCAGACAACTATAAAAAATCAATGAGTAATAATAACTAAAATCAAAATATAACTTACACGATTGAAAAGTTCAACTTTATCATGATAATGTTCTTCAACATTGTTTTCAATTAAGATATCATTAAGTCTGTAAAAAGCTGTACCTTTTTGATCAAAGTTTTTTAAAGCATTAAGAACACCACTATAATAAAAAAAAAAGTTAAAATTAATACATATAAGATTTGAACAACAACTTACAATATTTCACGAAGATTTCCTTCAGTAGTTTTTAACTCAGAAAGAATATGTTGTTGTTGTTCCCGAAGAACACGAAAGCCTTGAACAATATTTTCTTGATTTTTTGCGCTATCACCGGATTTATCAGCTGACATTCTGGAATATTAATTTAAAAAATTCGTACGAACTTTAGCTTTGTAAAAATGCAATGACTTTTTTAGTTGAGGTCCAAAAAAAAGAAGTTGTTCCATTTAATGGCATTGCAAACAGATTGCCAGACATTGACTTATGAGAAAAAAACATCCATTTTCAAACTACGATAATAATGTAGTTACAGTAAGAAACTATCTTAAAGTTAGAAGAAAATAAAAATGTTTTTCTTATTTAATTTCTGATCACACCCCAAAACGTTCAAGATTATTATTCTTTTTGTTGTTAAATCTTTTATCATTCAGAGGACGTCACAAAAAAGTATAAAAAGGTTATAAATGGCATGAAAACGGTGCTTTCTTTTTTAAAAACAAGCATGAATTAACTAAAAACAAAAAATACATAATGGTGTAAAATTATTTTACAGTATTTTTGTTTTTATAGATGGTTGAAACTTAGATTATTTTATTTATTACATAATTTAAAAATGTTTTATTGACTCCATATAAAACATCCAGATATTATTTTTGAATTGCAAAAGATAATCAAATTTTTAAACAACATTAAATTTTAAACTACTATTGGGAGAAGAAAGTTTTTTTACTATGACCATTTTTTATTGCCTTTGGATATTTACTTTTGTTTATCAAAGTTTACATGAACAACTCTTTCCTAGCATTGTTTTAAAATGCCATATATTCTGTTTAACTTCAGTGAATAATATTTTAAAGTATTAAAGTATCACAAAATGCCAAACGAAAACACATTCTTTAAAAGAAAAAAAATGTGGAAGGTGTTGTGTAAAGTGTTTCTCTTTTTCTTTCTTTGTTGGCGATGGTGATGACCATATGACCTTTTCGCAAAAAAAATATTCAAAGAAAAACAAATAAAGAAAACAAAATATACATTTTTTGTGGATGAAAAAAATAAATATTTTATAGTTTAAATTTTTATATCATTGAAATATTCCCTTCTTCTTTTATTTAAACAGGTGTTTTTTTCTAGCAAATTTTTCTATAAATCTTTCGCTGAAATGATAAACTGGTTTTTA
>CABFKO010020843.1:23813-62836 GCA_901766855.1 Panagrolaimus sp. ES5
TATTGCAAGTGTTTCAAATTGTACGAATAGTTGTTTTTTTTTGTATTTTTATTGGTTACAAATTACGGTAAATTTGAAAAAAACATTTATTTGTCGTTGCTAAGATAACTTTTTTAGTTGCTATGTAACAGTTTGTTTTCTAAAATTAAAGCTTTGTTTTAATGCCATTCAAAAATGAAGTCTGTAATGAAAGAAAAATTCCATTGCAAGATAATAAAAATAGGCGTGTAATTCGTTGTTTAATCTATCATTAAAAAATTTGATAGTATTACGGTAGCATATTTTTGAAAGTTTTGTCACCAATTTTGTATTTTTTTAAATATTTATTACTGTAAAATTTGACACAATTATGCGATAATAAGCTGTTTATTATTAAAATAATAAAAAAATTCACAAAAGCAATAATTAGGGAAAAAATATATTTACAAAACGAAAGCTTTCAACTATAACTAATTTGCCGGCAGTAATAAATGTATGTGTTTTTTTGTTAAAGACATATTTTTCTTTTCTTTTAAAACAATATTTGAGCAAAATTCTACCGGTAATTAAACAATTGCATCAGAAAAAAAACAGTACAAAAAAAAAGAAAGATAAACGAACAAAAATTACAATATACCCGAAATATTAGCATTTAAAAAGTATAGAAGCTAATTGTTGTGATTCAAAAATCATTTTTTATGATTAAAAAAAGAGAAAGAATTTAAGGAAATATTTGCGGACGTGGCATTGTCAAAAAATTTGGTCCATTTGCAAGAATAAAATTATTTTCATGCATTTTTGTTCGAACATCTTCAAATTTTTGTCTCATTGCTGCTATTACATCAACATCATCACGATTTTTATCAGCAGATTTTGAAAGTGGAACTGTTTGTATGTTTGGCTTTTCATGAAATTCATTTGGAATTGGAGTATTTGGTGCAGAATGAATTGGTGCAAGAACTTGACTTAATTGTTTATTGCTTTGTTCCACGGTAAGCAAAGTTGGGGAACTTGTTGCTAATTTTGAAAATCCGTTTATTGGTGATGATGTTGAAGAATGTCCGGCAGGAGATAATTTTTTTTGGTCAAAATTTTTTGGTGGTGATTGACCTTTTGATATAATGCCATTCATTGTTGCAGCTGTTGTTTTTGTTGTTGTTGGAGGTGATTTTGTTAAAGATGGAGAAAGTGTTTGCATATTGTTATTATTGGTATTTTGATGCTGTTGTTGTTGTGGCTGCGGGGATTGAATGTTTGAAAAAGGTTGTGGAGAAGGATTTGGTGGTGTTGCAGCTGTTGGTGTTACAATCATCGCCGTTGTCGTCGCCGCAGGAGCAGATGTTAATGAATTACGTTTTGATTGAAGTTTTAACTGTGCAGGCTTTTCTTTTCGTGGTCCCATTCGACGTTTCTTTTTTGGTGGCATATCAGATGCTGGTGTAATAATTGCTGGACGGGGTAATATTCCACCATTTATACATGCACCCTTATGTTCTTTATCAAAAAATGATGTTGAAAGATTAACAGTAAAAGCGGGCATTTTTGTTGTTGGTTCAAGTTCTAAAGGTGGTGGACCTGAATCAATTGCTTCTGATTGATCAATTAATTCGACTTCAAGGACTGGCGGTTTATCTTCTTCTGGAACCAAAGGGGTCAAGGTAAAATGTAATTTAAATGGCTTTTGACGTGTCCATCCAAAAATGTATACCAAATCTTGCAAACTATAACTTTCTTCAATAATTTCTCCAGAATCTAATTCAATAAAATATAAAACATAATTATCAGGAAGTACAAGTTTTCCTTCAAGTAAAGATTTTAAATGCTTAATTTTTACACCAGCCGGACAACGAAAATATCGACAAAATTCACTTTTCTTCGGTAAAGTAGTTTCCATTGAATCTTCAGAAGTTGATGGAGATGTATGATGTTTAAGTTGTTCTTTAAGAATTTCATCACGAGATAAAAATTCAACAGAAAACGATAACATTTCATCAGGTAGACATAAATATTGTCCAAAATCTGCAATACTCCAATCTGCAATAATTTGAAGTTCTTCGTCGGTCGGAGATTGCTTTTTGATAAAATCAGATCGCTGTTTTATTTCTTTCCAAAATGTTGATGGCACATATTTATAAACGAATGATTGCAAAGTTGTATCACGAAAAAATGCTTTTTTTATATCATTTAATTGATTATTACATTCAGGGCATTTTCGATCATTTTGAAGTTGTCGCAATAAACATGAACGGCAAACTAAAAATAGAAAGAAATGCAAAAAATAACTCAAATTTTAAAAATTTTAAAATGAAAAAAACTTACAAGAATGTGAACAAAGTGTTAAAGTGACCGCATCAATAAGAAATCCTTTGCAAACAGGACATGATAGTTCACTTGCACCCGCATCATCCTCCATCTGAAGGACAAATTGATTAAAAAAAGTTTATTGTTTTACAAAAAAAAAGCTATCCGAATAAATTGGATTCACGTAATTAAACTTTTCTTTTATTGTATTCATTGATGATCGAAAAAATGTATTTTTTAAAAGCTTATTCATAAAAAAAATGTTTATTATTTATATTTTTGACCTTTTTTTACAACGCTTTTTTTTACAAACCAATCATTCTTAAACTAGTTGACAAGGTCATCTTTTTTACCTCGAAAGCGGCAATAAAATAAATGAAAAAGAAGAAGAAGAAGAGGATGCAAATGTATCAGGCGGATATTGTCATTTACCGTAAACGCGGATATTTTTGTTCAAAAGAAAAATTTGAAAGATGCAAGAAGGAAAAACAAATGTATTAAAAAGTTTTTAACAGAAAAGAGAGAAGAAAAAGGTAAAGAAAAAATTGAATGCTTTTTACACTGTAAAGAAAAAACAAAACAAAGAAAGAATCTTTCTTTTTTTTTTATTTGTTCTGCTTCGCGCCAATAATTCGTAATTTCTTTTTCTGCCTTAAAGGTTAACTTTTTAAACACAAAAAAATAAAATATTTTTTTTGAGTTCATTCATATTTTTTATTTTGAAAAACAAATCGGAGATGCCATAATATCTGCATAAAATTTATTTATTCTTTCTTTCTTCACTAGCAGCAGCAGCGCAACATTAAAAAAAATATAAGGGGGAAAAAAAGAGAAGATCGCAACAGCAAGCTGGTAGCACCGTCATTGAGGAGCCAGCGGTCGGTGCTCTATTGATCGACCACGCTGCTGTTGAAAGCGCGCCACAGCATCCCCGCAGCGCGCACATTTTTGGGCTCGCCCTCTTTTTTAAAAAAAAAGAAAGAAAAAAGAAGAAAGAAGAAAAAGAACTACGATAAGTGTCTGACCGGTTGCAAGGCCGCTTTTTTTATTTTTACCGTATGCTGTTAACTGCCAAGAAAATGGAGCGCATGGTTTTTAATACATTAATGACTGAAAAGAAAAGATACGATCATTTTAAAAGTGTAATCTCTGTTCAAAAAAGCACTTTTTCTTTCTAGTTTTTTAGTTTTAGCAATGATTTTTTTTGATACAAAATGTAGAGTATCCAAAAAACGCCATAGGAAAAAAGAAAGCTCTTCTGCATTGAATGAAAAAAAGAGCGTCTGACGAAAAAAAAAATGCAAACGAGCACGGCTGTTCGCGGACTCCTCTCTTTTATTGCATCAAAACCCACAGTATGTCTGACAGACATCATTTTCACGATGGTGTCCTTCCAAATAAAATTTTTTGCAGGACAAACATGACAGAATGAATAAAAAAAGGAAAGTTGAAAAAGAAATGGTGAAAAAATATAACGCAACACTGCCTCATCACTGCCGACGGGCGGCCCCCTCTAGCATATAATATGTATATGTATAAGAAGAGACAACCGAAGCGTCCCGTGAAACTAGGGTGCAACTATTGAAGCACTACAGAATTATTTAGGAAAGAAATGAAGAGAAGAAAAAAAAAGAGTGGAGGACACACAAAGCAGTTAAAAGCTGACAAATACTTTCTAATCGGGCGCCAGCATCTTTCACGACACTCAGAGTCTGGTACCGTTTGTGCGGCCACCCTTAGCATAATGCTGCTGCATTCTTTTTTTTTCTCTCAGCATAGAAAAAGAAGATAAAGAGCAGACAAACAAGGCAAGTATAGTGTTTTTTCCCATTATTTTTTTCTATTTAGAAAGAAACAGAATGCATTCGGGCGGACCCGTAGTTAAAGGTTCGTCATGTTATTCATTCCTTTTCTTCCCTTTATTCTTTCTATTCTTATGGGGTACGGTAGGAAAGGCGCCACTGCACTCGCCGCCTTTTTTTTTGTTTGTACAGCATTTGGTGTGCGTCCGAAAATCTTTTTTTCCTTCAATTTATTTTTTTTTATATTTTTGAGTCAACGACAAGGGTGGCCTCACTCTCGAACGGCGTTCAAGCGGATACGGAAGAATGACTTCGTAATGCCGAATCGGAAGAAGAGAAAGTAACATTGAAAACATTTGGAACAAAAAAAATATGCTAAAATTCTCTGGAGTAATTTAGTAAAGAAAAAGAAGGAAGAAGTCTACATAGCAACAAAGAAGAAGGAAAAAATGTGACAAGCTTAATGTAACATTTGCTGCATTTTTTGAGGTTTTAATACTCATTACTAAAAATATTTTTTAAGCATTAAACTAATAACAAAATATATATCTTAATATATCCCGAAATGTCATTTAATAATTTTATACAAAATTTAATTAATCCTAATTTAATCGAGTCTTATATTTATAGGAATAAAAGGATTTTTTTTTCAAAATTGCAATTATTTGCGTCTCTTTCTCTTTTTATGGCAGATAAAAAAAGGACTCGAACCTTTAAAGAACGGTAAGGGTCGCAATTAAGTGAAAAGATTACGGTAGGAAATGAAATTGTTATATTTAGGAAGAAAAAACTCTTTCATAAAAAACTAAAAAAATTTCTGACAACATTTTTGCACTTTAAAAACACAAATATAAATCGACCAGAACTATCACCCTTCTTTTAAAATTCAATGCGGGAAAATAATGAAAGCAAATAAAAAAATTTTGATAAGAAAAATTGATAAAAACTGCTAAGCTTATGATGAATTTTTGCGTTTGATTGCAAACAATTCAAACACTACTATAACTTTCTTTTATTTTCCTCTCCAAATATCTCTCTCTGCATTCATAGTCAGTGGTCAAAATGACAAATAAAATTATTAAAAAACAATTTTTTGTTTTTTATCTGGTATGATGCAATTGTTATTTAAAAACAATTAAAAAACATTTGATTGAATTCTTTGAACAAAAAAATTTACATTAAACCATTTAAACAAAAAACATGAAATTTTACGTTTTTTTTGTGCAAGTAAATAAAATTGTATTAATCTTTTAATCCAAAAAAACATTCCAATTTTAAAGGAGTCTTATACGTCAATTCTTAAATATTTACATCATTATTAATCCTTTAATACTTCAGAACACAAAGTTACAGTAATTTTTTTCTTTTGAAAAAAAGAGAAAAAGGTTTCCATAGAAAAAAAACAACGGTATCTTTTATAGTCTTTTTTTGTTATGAAGTTATTTATAGCTTTTTTAAAGCCCATAATTAAAAAACAAAAGGAAATAGTTTTTTTTTCTTTCTTAAATATACGGTTATTAGTTTATACCTAGTTTATGGTGCGTTGTGGTGTGCCCTTTTCTTTTAATGCGTTGTTTTTACCTTTTTTACTATTGGACATTGCAAAAAGGTGTCAAATAAAAAAAAGCCGCAAAATTATTGCATAAGTTAGAGAAGACAGAGGAAGAGCTTTTTATGGGGGGGTCTTTTATTTTTTCGCGCATAAACAGGAAGAAAAGAAAAGCATGAAGAGAGCGGAGCGCGCATGCTTAGCCGGGATGACACTTGAAACAGCAGGAGGTTATAATCTGATACGGTATGTATTTTTTTGCCTTTTGCTCTTTGCCTCTTTTTTTTACTTAACGACAAACAACTTCTTATTTTGACTACTTTACTTTTACTTAATCTTTTGAATTAAAAACATGTTTAAAGAAATAATTAACGGAAAAAAAGAAATTTTGATACAGGTTAAAAAATATAAGAAAAATATGACCTTGAAAACATTAAAGTGCAATCTATGCAAAAAAACATGATTCTAAAAGAATCTAGATCATATATTTTTTGTCAGGAAAAAAAAATTTAAAATAATTGTGTTGTGATTATTTAGATGTTGAACAAAAGGATAAAAACTGTAATTTAGAAGAAGATGAAAAAAAATGTAGGAAGTAAGTTTTCATTTTTTTTCTGGAATTTACTCAAAAAATTTAGAGGTTGATCAAATTATTAGCAAATCTCTTGGGAGTGATTATAATTTTGCTTTAATACAAAAAAATCTCTTCTTCCCACCATTTTTAATTTATCTTGCGCAAGCAATTGCACACACCTTTTTAAATTATTATTGCTTGAAAATAAATCTCAAGGGGAAAATTTTTTGTAATTTATGTTGAAATTCTTTTAGTTCGTTCTTCGAGAGATGAACATTTGCTCGCTAATTTTTATGCTTAAATGCGGTAAACTAAATGTCACCAAATTGCTCAATTATTTTTTTTCAATAACCACAGTAAAAAAATATATGGTGCTTATTACATACAAAAAAAGTGAATATAAAGTCTCAAATTTACAACAAAAGTCGTTTTCTAATGTCATGGATTATGGTAATCCATTATTTGTATTACATTAATGCAGCCATTTTTGTTACCATAATTAAATAATGATTACTTTAAATTTTTTTAGTTCCAATTTTAGAACAAAATACGTAACTGTTTTTTTATTTGTACTTTGACTTCAAGCGCACACAAAAAAGTACTGTATTTTTGTCTGCATGCGATTTTTATGTGTGTGGCTACAACTACGAAACCCTTTTTTCCTCTCTTGTTTGTTTGTTTTTTTTGTATGTTTTTTATAGAAAAATAAAATGGGGAGAATTATTGATTTTCTTTCAAAGTCATTTGTTTTGTTTCAAAAACAATCATAAAAAAAATAACAATTTTTCATTAAACTTTATATCATTTTTTGATATCACTTAAAAATCATTCATTTTCTTACAGAATGCAACAAAAAAATGTATAGGGTGTGTTTTTTTGTCTTAGTCTCCTAATTTAACCTTCTCTTTTTTTGCATATCCAAAGAAGCTCTCACCAAGTGTCTGCTTTCTTTTTTTTCCCCCATTTTTTTCTCCTTCGTCTGTCTAATATATTGCTCTCTGAAAAAAAAGTATAAACGGACAAACATTTGTTGTGTCTTTTTTGGTTTATATTTCGTTTCTACCTTTTTTGCATGCGTTTTTATGTTTTTATGCCGCTAAAACTAGCAATAAATTGCGCGTAAAGTTCTTTTTTATATAATTTTAATAAATGAAAAAATCTTTTTTTAGTATAGTAAGCCAAATTTATCCAATATAAATATGTCTGGTGCAGCGGGAAACTCCAAAGCTCGGGAAGTTCCAGCTGATGATGGCATTTATACGATTGAAAAAATTATTAAACATCGAAATGATAAGGTAATGAATTACATAATTCAATTATTCTTGCTTAATGACTAAAATTTTAGAAAAAAGGACGGATGTTTTTTATTAAATGGCAAGGATGGGCACCATCTCATAATACATGGGAGCCAGAAGCAAATATCCTTGACAAAGATTTGGTAACAAAATATTTGGAAACAGTTAAATCACCTCGCAGTAAAAAGGGCGCAAAACGTAGCGGTGAAAGCTCTGCAAATTCTACTGCAACAAGTCCTCCTCCAGCTCAACGCCCTCGTAGAGATTCTGAACCAAGTTCAAATAATATCGATTCACGGGATAATTCTGCTTCCCCTGAATTAGATAGAAATTCATTTGGCCCTACACGTCCAGCTGAAACTGAAGGACATTTTGATAAAGGTGATGAAGATAAAGACAAAGTTGAACAACCAACACCACCTAAACAACAACAACAACAACAACAACCAAAACCTGCTCTTCCAACTTTAACTGATACGTCATATATGGTAAATTTTCAAAAACATATAACAGAATAAATACATGTATAATTGTAGGGGTTACAACAAGAAGATGTAAGCTCTCCTGAACCTGAACCTGAAGAACCCCCACAACCAATTCCAACTGAGCCAGAAGAACAAAAACAAGAAGAATCCAAGAAAGAAACAGAAGGTAACGGGCCATTTGAACTTTTTGGTTATTTTCCCAATGGTATCTTTTTTGAAAATAGAATTTTCAAGCAAAATAAGCTTGTAAAATTTAGGGGAAAGTGGGTCATTTAAGATAACAAAACAAGAACACCCTAATTGTGCCATAAAAATCCAAGTAAATAATCAACCAATTGTTACATTACCAGGTGAAGACGATCCAAACTCAAATCTTGTTTCTGTTCCTTTGAGTGAAGCAACACCCTTAATTGAACCAACACAAACAGTTGTCTCAACCGAAAGTGAATTTGTTCAAGGACCTGGTGCATCAACATTTGAATCACAAACGGCAAGTGGATTCTTTTTTTAATAATAGATTTGTATTAGTTAACAGATTTTTTAATAAATTCATTAATATATGTAATTTTTTTTACTTTTTTTCTTTTTCCAATCTTAGTCTTTCTTTTGTTTAGACCACTTGGACTGAAAATTCATCAAATGGCACTTACCAATACAATACCGAATATCAAGTTACTCAAGTTGTTTCTGATAACATTCCTGTTAATTTTCTTGAAATGTAAAATTATTTTTTCTGCCACGACCTCATTACTATATTCTTTTTTTTTAAATAATCTATCATTATGTTAATTTTCATTGTAGTTAAATGTAATGTTTTGTGAGAATTCAATTTTTTTTTGCATTTTTTTACTGTACTATTTTTCTTCCTCGTTATCTTCTTTTATTCGTTTTCACGTTTGTGATGCACACTTTTTTCTATTTATCTTCTTTTTAAGTGTATTAATATTGTTTTTTGATATTATATTATATGCTTAATAGTTATCTGTTCTAAGATCTTTTTTCCCACTTAAAAAGCTAGTTTTATTATGTAATGTGATATATATTTTTCTCACTGATTAAAAAAAAACACTCTTGTCAACAATGAGGCTTTTTTAAGTTTATACTTTTATCTTTATTTTGTTTCTCTTAAATAATTAATTATTAGTAAATTTGATTTTTTTTTGAAAATATTTGCTTTTGTTTGTAATAAAAAAAGTTGATGATAAGTTATTAATCTATTGAATTGACATTATAATTCGAAATTGAACAATAATAGTGAAATATTTATAAAATGTTGTAATCATTTTGGAAGAAAATGTAATAAAATTTCGCTTTTAAAAATGTGCAAATACAAATAGTACCATCTAAAAACCATAATTGCAAGATTGCATTTATTCTTTAACAACTTCAATAAAAGATATAAAGAAGTTTATGGCATTGAAAATGTTTTTTACAAACAATATTGAAACTGTAGTGAACACATAAAATCAAATAATCAAATTTTTGTTGTATCTTTTGGTCAAAATGATAATCTGAAAATCTACTATATATACTTAAAGTAGTGCCCCTTAAGAACAAAATACATTTTTACAATTTTTTTTAAATTACGAATATTCTAGTTCCATTTTGTTCTTAAAAGCAAGTTTTTGCTTGTTTCATCATCCTTACTTTGATTTTTTTAAAAGTTTCTTGTTTGTTTTTCTTCGCTTTTTTGTTGGAAAGCTTTAACTTTTGTTTCGTTTTTACAACTAAAGAAATACACCTTTTTTACAGAATCCATATTTAGTTATAAAACTAAATCTTATTGCTTCGTTTGTTCATCAAAATTTTTTCTCATTTGAAATTTAATTTCTTTCATTCTTGTTTATCATTCTGATGTTTTGCATATTGTTACCTCAATTTAATAAAACATTAATTTGTTTGTTAAAAATTTAGATGACAACAAAACACTTATCTTTAAAAGATAAATCTTTTGTTTCTTCCGATGCAAATACCGATGCCAAGTACAGTAACTTAAATTTAAATGGAGTTCATAAATTTGTAACAATTAACACAATATCTTCTCAACAAAAATTCCCTATCAAAAATGAAAGAAAAAATATTGGTAAAAAAGTGCAGATTTTAGAAAGCAGAAATATGAAAATGTTAAAAACTTTAATTTAAATTATTGTTTCTTATAACGTACGTATAACGTCCTCCAAATTGTTATTTTAATATTTTGGAAAAATTATTTATATAAAAAAGGGTTTAACGAGATTCATATATTTCGTAGTACTCTTTCGAGACTGCATTTTAATTTAATATATCAGACTTTACGGGTTATAATGTTAAACATTCTTCATTACCAAAAAATGATATAAAAATGTGGGATAAAGATGATGAAATTAAAAAGCGAATCAAATGTTTAGCTGTAAATAATTCTGAGATACAAAAAAAGAAGTTGAAGAAAGAAAGCAATTTAAAAGAAAACAGCAGCACCTTATCTCTTCATATTGCCGCTTATGAAAAAGCAAATGAAGATTCAGATTTGAGTAATCAAACTTTTGCGATTGAAGATTCATTAAAGAAAAAGGTATTTGCTTTTCATATTTTGGTTAAAATATTAAGTATTGTGTTTTATATTTGTAGATCATTTTTGATAAAACATTAAAAAATGTCAAACAGCTTTCCGCTGGATCTTCTTCGCCTACATGGTACTTCGAATTTCTTCGACAACATCACGATAATATCGATGAACCAGAAGTTATGCAATTTAAAGCATCCCAAAAATTGCTTAATCCTAATCACTTAGGTGACGAAAATGGTTCGTTGCTTTTTTGTTTTTTTTATAAATATTACCACCAAAAATGATGTACCAAAATTATTAAAAACAACCAAAATTATTAAAATTAATTTTTTATGATATTTTTCATTGTTTATTTTAAATGTAAAAAAGTCAAACATTTTAAAATGACAGAACATTAAAATACCAAATTCTTGCAAAAATCATTGTTCTGCGACATAATAATATTTTTTGAAGAATTAACATTTGTAAATCTTATTATCAGCTTAATAACAACTTTGAATGTTGATTAACTTTTTCATTAATGATTGACAGCCGTAAAAAATCTTAATGCATTGCAACCTGCAACAAAAGGAAAAAGAAGAGAAAGAATAAAGTAAAGTGAAAGGGTCACACACATTATTTGTGCCTGCCAATATAATAAAACAAATGTATTAAACTTTTTTTAATAAAATTATATTTTTCTTAAATATTTAGTCATGCGGGCAAGAACTCAATCAGGTATTAAATTGGATCAGTTAATGGTAATTGTTGAAAAGACGATATTATGCTATCAAAATCCGGTAACTGCATTATTTGAAAGTAATACACTTGATTTTCCTGGCAAGTTAAAGTTTAAGGTAATTGAATTTAAGTAATATAGATATATATAATATATAGGTCATGGATGGGTTAGAGATAATTTATATGCAGCACAAGCATTATGGGCAATGTATCGAACTTATCGAAAATCTGCAGAACTTGATGAAGATCTTGCAAGAGCAAATGAATTGGGATTTACATGGTTTGTTTCTCTCTTATTAATCCCATTTGAAAGCATTATCTTTATTTTTACAGTATCAAAATTATGCAATCTTTACTTGAATGTATGATGAGACAAGTGGATAAAGTTGAATTATTTAAAAAGCATCTTCGAGGTTCTGATAGTTTACATGCAAAATATTCTGTTCAAACAAAATGCTCTGTTGTTGGAGATAATGATTGGGGGCATTTACAAGTTGATGCAATTTCGTTATATTTATTAATTCTTGCACAAATGACTGCATCTGGTTTACAAATTATTCGAAATTTTGATGAAGTTGCATTTGTACAAAATCTTGTATATTATATTGAAGTTGGATATAGAACTCCTGTGAGTTTTATAATATCCATAAAACTTATAAACGCGGGATTTGAATTTGAATAAATTATTTATTCAGGATTACGGAATTTGGGAACGCGGTGATAAAACCAATCAAGGAATTTGTGAATTAAATGCAAGTAGTATTGGAATGGCAAAAGCGGCTTTACAAGCAATAAATGATGTTGGAGATTTATTTAGTGATGGTTCAAAAGGTTCTATAATTCATGTATTACCTGATGAAGTTCAACAATGTTCTGCTGTATTAAGTAGTGTATTACCACGAGAATCATTTTCAAAAGAAACTGATGCTGCATTACTTACAGTTATTTCATATCCAGCATTTGCAGTTGAAGATCCAGATTTAGTTAAATTAACTCGTGAAACAATTGAAGAAACTCTTCGCGGACGATATGGTTGTCGAAGATTTTTACGTGATGGATATAAAACTGTCTTAGAAGATCCAAATAGATTGTATTATATTAATTCAGAACTTCAAAAATTTGAAAATATTGAATGTGAATGGCCGGTATTTTTTTGTTACTTTTTATTAGATGCTTTATTCCATGAAGATGAAGAAAGTGCAAATGAATATTGGAATAAATTACAAAAGGTTTGGAATTATTTATTTACATATAAAATATGAAAATTCAAAAGAATACTGTATCATAGAGAGAATTACTGATTTTTTGTGATAAATGGAGAATTAAGCTTAGGAGTTGCTACAGGTGAAGCTTTGTTTTTATTGGATCCAAAAATGAGTGAAGGATAAATAAATCCACGATAATATGGAAGATAGCTGTTGTAAGTAGGAATCTAAAATTGAATAATGTTTTTTCAAGATTACTGTAATGTAATGAACTTACAACAGGGGCTGCTGCAATAATTGGTCGTGGAACAATTAATTGAGCATTTGTTGCAAAAGCAAGTAAAACAAAAGCATAAAAACAACTAAAAAATGTTAAAAATTATCTAAAAACTTCAATAAAAAACTTACAAAACAATTTTATTCATCTTCTATTGCAAGTTCTCTGGAAGCATATTTGTAAGCAACTTTTGATGCTCCATTTATACCCTCTTTTTTTGCAACTTTTTTACATTTATTTGCTGACCACAATTTTAACAATTGACAATTGTATGATATTTGTTTAATACACTTTTCTTCTAAATTACCGGTTCTAAAAAAAGAGAATATTAACATTATTTGTTATTGACATCTGGTTTCTTCTTCCTTTTATTTGATTTTAATTTTTTTTTATTTAGACAATTGTTGTTCAAGATTCTAAATATGAATATGTTGGACTTATCCCAGAATTATATCTTGTTACAAAAGATAAAGTTGAATTAGAACGTCAAAAACATGGATCACAAGAACGTGTACCTGGTGGAATTACGTAATAATTAGTTTTGACTTTCAAAAAATAAATACATGCAAATTTTTAGACCATTTTTATGGGCTCAATCTTTGTACATAATTTGTTGTTTATTACGGTATCGATTTTTAACGCCTGCAGAAATTGATCCTTTAAGTCGTCGTTTAACTCTTACAGAAAGAAGTCCACCATGTGAAGTTCAAGGTACAGTAACCCAATAAATTAATATATTAACAGGGAAATACATTTCTTTTTTAGTTGTAATTCTTGCTGAAACAATGGATGTTCAAGTTGAATTAAGAGATAATGAAATTGATGTACAATTACTTGGTGAAGTTGATCCAGTTTTTTGTATTCAACCTGCACAAACATTTGCAAGAATTTTATCAAGAATTGGCGCGTCTGAAAAGTTAAATCTTACTGGAAGGCCTACAGATCGTGATATTGGACTTTTATCAACAAGTAAACTCTATCATTTGGGTGATAAATTTGTTATATTTACTCCACAATTTATGGATCGTCGAAGATCTCATTTAATGTATGATATTCGAATTTTAATGGATGAATGGACATCTGAACTACATTATATTTATAATGAATGGAATAGTACAGGAATTTCTGGTCGACCATTGGTTGTTTTAGTTGTATCAAAAAATATGCTTGAAACGGATTCAACAATGACTTTAGCCCCAAGTTTACTTAATCGAAGGCATAAATCAACTGTTTTGGGAACAATTAAAAAGATTAAAAATGGTTATATTGGTGGTGCAAGGTTACTGTAGCAATTTTAAATATTAGTTTAAATTGAAAAAAAAAATTTAGAGTTGTTATGAAAAATATTTCTGATTTCTTTCGTACAACATCTGTCAGCAAATTAGAATTTCATGATGGAAATATTGAAGAATTTTTTACCAGTGAAACTTTACCACGAAGTTTACTTCAAGATGTTGCAACTGCAACGACACCAGATGCAGGTGGCCCCCGTTCAGCAACTTTAAAAAGAGCTGATTCAATTCGAGATCGATGGTCTAGACAATTTAATGCTGTTCATCGAGCATCAATGCGTCATCGATCTATTGTTCTTGACAGTAATGATTCTGGTAAGATTTCTTTCCATCTAATTTTTAAAAAGACTTGAAAAAAATCCATTTTTTATTTGTAAAATGAGCTTTAATTTAATTGCCCCTCTTTTGACACCATTTAAAAGGTCATAATTTATTTTAAGATTTGGCACAGCTGAGACTTGTCTATGCAAAGAAAACAAATATTCCTGATGTTCTTTCTCCAGTTGGAGAAGGAATTGAAACAAGTAATAAACCAAAGGATCATATAAGTGCTGTAAAACTTTCTGAACATTTACATACATCAAATTCTTCTTCATCAATGAGTAGTAGTGATTCAATATCAAAATTTGATCGTGCTCAGCTTGAAGATATGAGTACAGAAGATTTAATCGATATGTTACTTGAAAGTACAATTCTTGATGAACAAGCTTCAATTATTCATTTTCTATGGATGAAAGTGTAAGCAATACACACACTTCTTTTCTTTTTTTTCATTTCAGTATAAAATTAGTTTTTTAGTGGACCAAATTTTGATACAAAACTTAATAATGTCAATGGAGTAACGGTTCGAGTATTGATGGAAGAGATTTATGTCAAAGCTTGTGAAAGTCGAGATTGGAGTTGGGTTCGTCTAACTGGTGGTTTATTAAATAAACAACTTGATGAACTTGCCAAAGCTGTCACACATTTATTAGTTCGTCAAAAGCAAATTACCGTTGGAATGCCATCAAAAAGTGAAGAAGCAATTACTTGCCCAAAAACAAAAGAAGAACTAAAAGATATTTTTGGTCGAGCATATTCAGATGATCCAAATTCTTTTACACTTGCACAAGAAATTATTGTTTCATTAGGATCATTAGTTCGAACAGATCCACAATTATTTGTTGAAATGTTTCGACTTCGAATTGGACTTATTATTCAAGTATGTCTGAGCTTTTCAAAATCTTTTCTCTAAAAACTTTTTTATTTGCTTTAGATTATTGCAAGTGAATTAGCTCGTATTCGAAAGCTGTCAGCAACGGAAGCATCACAGCGTTTATTAGCAATTAGTCCATATGAAGTAAAATGTATGCTTTTTTCACTTTTAAGTGGTCGACTTTTGGAAGACATTACTTCGGGGGAAGAGACAGCAGCCGGAAAAGAAATTCATACAGGAATGGGAAGCTTCAGAAAACAAATTGAAGAAAGAAAAGTTTGTTTTTGCTTTGCTTTTGTATGAATGTGTGGATTGATGGAAATCCATTTTTTTAGTCATTAAGAAAATCAGTTGCTGGAGCAAATTTACAACAAGATGAAATTGATGATTTATTGGATGGTGATGATAATGAAGAAGATTTTCAATTTGGTATTTGGCTTCGTCATCGTAGAATTGATGGAGCTTTAAATCGTGTTCCACCTGATTTTTATTCTGTAAGATTTTTCTACAGTAATGAAAATATTACAATATTGTCATTTTTAGAATCTTTGGGATTCTGTTCGTCTTTTTCCTCATGGTTTAGCTATTAATCAAATGATTCTTCAACGACATCTTACGCAAGAGGTTGGTTCGAATTTTTGAAAAAAAGAAATAATTATTACTTTTTAAACGTACTAATTATTTTTATTGTTTCAGATGACTCGTCGAGAGATCAAATTTGCACTTGAAGTCGAACAAGTACTTAATCAAATTTCTGAGCCAGAATATCGTGAAATAATTGTTGAAGTTTTAACATTGATGAATAAACTCGAAGAATTATTAATGACAAAACCAAAAATTCCAACTGATCAACCATTTGAAGTTGATATTGTTGTTTATCGAGCAAATGAATTATTTGTGGAACATAATGTAAGTATCTTCTTTTTTTGTTGGAAAAAGACCATTCGTCCTTGAGATGGAACCTATTGTTTATTTAAATAACAGACAAAAAAAAGAAATACTTTGAGGATCATTATCATGTCAAAAAAATAACATGACTTCTTTGTTCATATTTTTGATTTTCATTTTTCAGAAACGACTTGAAACTGTTGTTTTGGAATGTTGCGGAAGTGGGAAAGTTTGTGACAGTGCAAGATCAATTTGTAAACATTTTTATGATACTGCTCCAGCTGGTGAATTTGGAACATCTCATTATATTATCAAAGCTTTGATGGATATTTTTGCTCCTTTATAAGAATTTTTTTTTGTTCTTCGAGTATTAGGGTTTTTGCATTTTTTGATTGAAATTGTATTTAAAATAAATGTTTTTAATACTTGAGTACCATTACTGTATCTCTAGTCTTTAACTTTTCTCTATTCTATTAGCTGGATTCTTTTTTTATATTTCATTTTTAATCGGTGCTGCGCAACCTCCTTTAAAAATTTTATTTAAAAACAATTTTTGAAGTCTTCCTTGACCGACTACGGCTCATCCATTTAGCTGTCAACTCCGTTTGACCGATTGTCTTTTTTTTGTTCTTGTCTTTCGTGCAAGCTATGCCATCCCTTTTCTTCTCTCTTTTTCTTCTGTGCCATTTCTTCCTGCTGTTTTTTTTTATATTTCAATTTTTAATGCGATCTTTTACGCTTTATTGAAGATGTCCGTAGTTAATGAAACGTCTCTTATTCAGGATAATCTCGACTATTATTACTGTTGCCAGTGTTTTGTTTCCCTTTTTTTTCTTTACTCTTCCTTAAATAATGTTTATTCAAAATAATAAAAGAAGTTATTAACATATCAATTAAATTTGATTTTGATGAAAGTTTTTTTTATTACCATTTTTTATGACTTAACATTAACTCACCAAATAAAAAAAAAAGAAGAAGAAAAATGATACAGAGCCACTGCGATCCTTATCATCCCTTTTTCATTGCTACCCTCTTTCTCTCTCCAAATAGGGATCGAAATTTAGCTATCAGATAATGAAACCCATATTTTTTTTCGCATTCAATCTTTTTTTTTCTTCTAAAAATAATATACCACAGCTTTTTGAAAGGAAATGTTTCTTAAATGACCTTCAATGTTTGGAGGAGAAAGATTTCAGAACTGACAGAAGCTTATCCTTTATGAAAATCTAGGCGGGAAATTTGTGAAATATTTGCCATTGTTTAAAAGAAAAAATGAAACTGAAAAAGAAAATATGGGAAAAAAAAGGGAGGGTGAAAGTGAGAAGGGCCACTTGAACGGAGTGAACAACAAAGAGAAACCCGTCAAAAAGAAAGAAACAAGTGCCCAAATCCGATTACCCCTGGAGAATTGATTTACATTTTAAAATTACGATACTCAAATATTTTTTGGGTAAAAAAGAAAATCTTTTTAAAACCATTAACTCATTGACATTTCAATATTTTTAACCCACCATGCTTTTTATAAAGAAAGAAAAAGTTTTAAAAAGCTTTTTTTTGTGTTTTCATTTTTACTTTGCTTTTTTTCATTGGGGATCAATTTCGCTTCCTTCTTTTTTTTCTTCCTTACAACCACATTTTTTTCCGAACTGCTCTATCTAGTTTTTTTTCACCATTTTGTCTTATATATTTCTTTTTCTATTCCCTCTTGGTCTTTAATATAAGGCCCGTTTTCTTTCTTTTCTTTTTTCACTTTGCAAGTTATATACTGCAACTGCCTGCGGTGAAGTCATTCTTTTTTTTTTTCTGCTGCCAAAAGAAAGAAAGAAAGAGAGAGAGAAGAAAGAAAAAGGGTATACGGTAACCGTTCTTTTAGTAGCAACATTTTTTTTCGAGGTCGCTTGTATAAAATAAAGGGAGAAAAATAACAGCAGCTCGATGCGATGAAGGAAGAAAAACGCCTCCTGCCGAGTGACAAGCTTGAAAAAAATAGGGGAAACATTCTCTTTTTTTTGAACTGCATTTTGCCTCACTTTTTTTCTTGCGAGCAATCGCGTGAGTCTCCTGATTCGTGTGTAACGAAAAAAAATTGAAAAAAAAATGAAAACAGCGTGTGGCGAAGTCTAAGGAGTTAAAAAAATTGAAAATAAAAGATACAGAAAGATACGCACAAACAAAGTATTAAAGCTTTGTCGGTGTTGTTACTGCTGCTTACCATATCCCTTTTGGCGCCAGGAAAAAAAGGAAGGAAAAAAGAAGATGGATGACTTGAAGAAAAGTCTGTATATGCCACAAAAAACCTACTATCAGGAAAGAAGAAGAAGCAGCAGCAAAAAAAAACAATTTTTTTATTTGGCACAAAAAAAGGAACTTGAGAAATAATAAAAACAACGTAGTCCCGCTATTAATTGCCAAAATTTTTTATTTTTATTTAAAAAAAATGATTATCCGAATAAATGTTTATTTAGTAAGGAAGTCAAGCGGATAAAAAAGATTATTGCGAACAAATAAAAAAGAAATGTGGAGAAAACGATCTTTACTTAGACCCCGACAAGTAGCGGGAGTTTCTTTTGTGCGCGGGCGCGAAGTACCGTATCCAAAGAAATGAGCAATAGCTTTTTTTGACCGAAGAAAAAGAAAAACATTAAAGAAGGAAAAAAGAAGGCAGCAAGGAAAAAATGCTCTTAAGATTTCTTCAAATTTTCATTTATGTTTTACCGAAGCTGTACCAGCAGCCTGTAAAAAAAGAAGGTAAAAAAACATATCAAAAGAAGAAATATAAGAGTGATTGCCTGCGGCCATTGTTTTTTAACGATAATAATCTTCTTCACGTTTTCATCATTCCTTTTCTCCTTCTTCTTTTTTTCTATTTTTCTCTTTCATATTTCTTTCCGCCGCCTTTCTCCAAAGATTGATTTGTGTTATGTCGTTTAACAAAAAATAATATATATTTATATTGATAGCAGCAGCAGACATAAACTTGTCACTCATTGAATGGCAGACACATTTTTATTTCTAACATATATTAAAAATAAATTTGTTGCGCGAAGTAATTTGATGCGATTTTGATGACAACCGTCAAAAGAAATAAAGTGATAGTAAAAAGATACTTCAAAATAATAACAATGGTAATCTTTTAAAATCATTTATCTTAGGAATTTTTAATTTGATATGAAACATCAAAACCTTGTCAAAACATTTCATTCAATCATTTGTTTTTTTAAGTCCATTTTTTTTATTTGATTGAAGAAGCTTCTTCGTTTTCTTCTCCTTTTGCTTTTTTGACTGCTTCTTAAATGGATGGGGGTAACTTACTTCTTGAAAAGTCATCCGTTAAAAATAAAATAAAAAACTCATTTTCATTGATTGTTGCCGTCAGCAAGCCCTTGAATGCCTTTGGCATTATTCTATTATTTTTCGATTTATTTTTAACTATTTTATCTATCATCTTCATTTTACTCTACCTTTTTTTCTATATATGTTTTTTTTGATATAAATTAAACTTTGCTACTGTTATCAAAAAAAAAAGATTTATCACGTGATGGATAATTCTGCAAAAAAAAGAAAGAAATATATTTATATGTATCATTTAATGACAATAAAATAAGATTTATTACAACTTTTTTTTTCTTGTCCATTTAATGCCACTTTTTTATAACTTGATTTTTTATGTTCTTTTTTGTTATTTATTTTCATTTGTTTTTCTTCGCCTTTTTTTTCTATTTAATGACCACTGGAAAACAATAATAATATCCCCTTATTCCACTTTAAAATTTAGGGGATTTTTATCAGATTATTGAAAATAATCCTTTATTGTTTTAAAATGTGACAACTGTCCCATTCAGCAATAAAAAATAAGCTTTAAGGCACCGTTTAAAGCCCCATTCTTTTGTGTAACTTGTTTCTTTCTTTTCAATTTTTTTTATTATTATTATTCGAAAAAATAGATCTCATTTTAAAACGCCTTAACTCGCGCATTACCCAAAAAGAAATCACATTTTTTGTAACAATGAAACAGTAAAAAAAATAGAGAAAGAGAGAAAGTCATTTCTTGCATGGGTATTTTCTCATAAAACTGCAAAAAACATTTTCATCTTTCTTTTTTAAAAAAATAAATGGATAAACGATGGCCTAGACCACTGTTGCTGACTCTATAGTCGTTTTTATTTCTTTGTTGTTGTTGCTCATCTTCTTTTTTTACCATTTTTTCCAATCCAATTTTTTTTACCCCCATATCGATGACCGCCAGATGAAGGCCGCGCGGATAACTAGCGGTTGCCGGAGCCAACTGCCGAGGTCGCAGCAGTCTACAATGGCGGCGAAAGTGGGTCTTTTACTTCTTGCAGAATGAAGAACAGAAAAAAAAACACAGAACTATTTCTATACTCCTTTTTGCTCCTATCTTTTTTCTCCTACTACTACTATTTTCATTTTTTTTGATTGGTTTCATATCAACCGTACGGCGCACAACACTTAACTCATCATGTTGCTGTCATGAATATGTCCAAATTTTCATGTCTTGCGCTCATTATCGTTCCTTAAACGCATTAAAAACACGGATGAGCATTTAATGTTTGTCTTAAATTTTTTTCTTCTTTTTCCCCCTATTTAATTTTGCCTTTTTAAATGCGCAAGCAACACTTATTTGTTTATTTTTAAGAGAGAGAAAGAGAGAAAGGGGGATATATTAAATTACATAGAAAATATCCCGACATTCTTTATTTCTTATATAAAAGTATTTATCCGACAAATTTTGCGTAATCCGATTGAAAAATACCGACACTTATTATTTTTTCAATAAAAAAATGGGCAGATAGAGAGACAAAAGGAAATGCTTGATTTTGCAATTCTTTTTTGTTTATTCAACCGTAATAATTTCGACCTGTTTTATAAAGCATTTTCCAAAAACAATGAAATATAATTGAGATATTCTAAATCTGCCATAAAAAAAAGTCCATTGTTTTCCCGGATAATTTTACCGCAAAATTATTACAACTTTTTTTCGCTCTTAAAATGGCTTTCCCCTCTTTTTTGTCGGCATATTTATATTATGATATATATATATATATCCCAAATCCATGCTTTCTCTCCAAATTGCTGTCATAAATTTCTTTTTTTCTTTTGAAGCGGTGATTACTTTGGTATTGACATTTACGACAAGAATAACTTTATCGTTTTTTAAAGAAGAAGAAAAAAAGTGGTGTTAAAAATGACTTTCTTTTTTTCCTTCTTTTTTATTTTCTTACATTTATAATAAAAAAATTTGATACTTTGACACCCAGTTGATGATGATAATGAACGCACATTATATTTTTTTCCTTCTGTATCTCATTGATTTGTAGCTCTTGATTACTTCTTCATTTTTTTTGATTTCTTTTGAAGAATTAAAATCACAAAAAAATATTTATTGATTGTCAAAGCATTGCATTTTTTTTTCTTTTTTTTCTTTTTTATCCCTTATCCCATTTATTTTGCCACATTTGTTAAGCAAAAAAATCTAAAATCTTTTCTTTCTTTCTCTCATTCTTGGCTCACGGCTTTGATCCGGGAGTGGCAGCGTTAAGCGTCATTGGCTCTTTGTCGCTTTGTTAGAACGCATCGTTTCTTTTTTCATTCTTTCTTCCTTTTATTTTTCTCTGTTTTTAGCTGCTCTGACAAGAAACAGACCTCATTTAAATTTATAGCGGTAGTCTTGTTCGAGCCTCTTTTTAAAAAAAAATTTTTTTTTCCTTAGTATTGGTCCTTGTTTTTCATTGCTTCTCTATTTTTATTTTTTTCTCCCCTTTTTCTTGTCTTTTTTTCATTTATCTGCCTTAAGGACAAATTTTAACACGCGTCGTATTTTTTAAGTGATGATTCATGATTGATACTTCTTTTATTTATTTTATTTTTCTTTCATTTTATTTCATCTTCTTTTTTTGATTAACGACACTGTTTAGGTGTCAAAATAAAAAAAAGGATAGTGGTCATTTATCGTAATGTCACTTGAATATCCGTCATCTTCAACAGGAGGGGGAACACATTTAACACCAATGAATCAAGTGCCCGTGGCATCAGATGATTCTTTTCAACTTTTAATTCAACAGTTACGAATTATTACTGAAGAAACATTAGATGATTCGTTACAAGTTAAAAATGTGTATGTTTTTTTCTTTTTCAACTTTTTTTTGTTATTATTGACCTCATGGAGAGAAGTATGGGAAAGTGAAGAGATTATGAAAAATTTTACTTTTTATTTCTTCTCAACTCCCTTTTTTACACTTTTATTTTTCTTTAAATCAGCTGAGAATATCTTTATCTCTACTTTTTGTATTATTATAGGAAGAATGCACTTTCAAAAAGCCGATTGCGGCAACCACTTTTTACTGTCCTCGGAGAGATTAAAAGTCGAACAGGTAATTATCGTATTATAGAAAAAAAAACAAAATAAACAAATTTTTATTTTTTATTACAGTTTTGTCTGTAGCTCCAACACATGAAGAAAAAGAAGAAGATCCACAACAAAAAAGATTGGATAACATGCTGGTAAAAAATTTGATAATTTGTAATGCAATTTAATTTACATAATTTTTTGAAGCTTGCTGAAGGAGTTGATGGACCAGAAAAATGTGGCACTGTTGCACCTGATGCATCTGGAAGTGATCAAGCAGATTATCGCAAACGACTTTCAGATATCCGTAAAACTTATCATGATGAAATGATTAAATATAATGATGTAATAATTCTTTTTATTTTATTACCGTAATTTCAAAAAAAAAACATAATAATTTTTTATAGTCATGTGATCAATTTACAAATCATGTAAAAAATCTTCTGAGAGATCAAGCAAGTGTTCGACCAATTGTTAAACCAGAAATGGATAAAATGATTAGTATTATTGAAAAAAAGTTTTCACAAATTCAAATGCAGCTTAAACAATCCACCTGTGAAAATGTGATGGTACTTCGGTCAAGATTTCTTGATGCAAGAAGAAAGCGTCGAAACTTTAGCAAACAAGCAACTGAAATTCTTAATGAATATTTTTATTCACATTTAGCAAATCCATATCCAAGTGAAGAAGCTAAAGAAGATCTTGCACGGCAATGCCAAATTACTGTATCACAAGTATCGAATTGGTTTGGAAATAAGAGAATTCGATATAAGAAAAATATTGCAAAAGCTCAAGAAGAAGCAAATATGTATGCAGCTAAAAAGGCACACGGTAATTATTTTTATTATAATCAATTTTAAGTTAAGTGATTATTTTTAAAAATAAATGTCTAAAAACTTATTATTTATAATTTTTCTGTTTTAGCTGCAACATTTAATAATTATACAATGCAAGCCACAGCAGCTGCATTAAATCCGTATTCAATGCTTCAAGCTCCTGATTTACATCATATGGGAGCTGGATTTGATTTAACTGGTGGATATGCTCCACATTTGGTTAGTAATTTTGATGTATACAAGCATTCTCCACCTTCTAACAATTATGGTTAACTTTGCTTGCTTGCTTTTTTTCGTTTTCCTTTGTTTTCATTCTTTCAATTTTGTGTTTTGTCCTTTCCTCTTGCTTAAATCATCTTTTTTCGTTGCTCAGTTGTGAATCCCAATTTTTTTTATTTATTGTGCTTAATTACCGTATATACGCTTGATGTCGTTTTTTTATTTTTTGCTTTATTTTCGTTGTTGTTTTTTTATGCAAATACAATTTTTAAGTTGAAATGTTAATTGTTATTTTTAACATAAATATTATTTTACAGCCTTATGGTCCAGGATCCCAGACAGGAAATTCACCGCCGTCATAGTTTTTATTATTTTTTGTTATTTTTTCATTTTTTAAATTTCTATCAAAGGTAATTATTGCCATAGGAATATTTTAATTTACAAGGCAATAAAACTGTCGTTTACCATAAATGCAACTATATTGTTTTTTAAAACTCAAGGGCATTTCTTTTTTTTTCTTGTTACTTGCCTCATTTTTATTATAGTATGTTTTTTTATCCAACCAATTCAAGCATGACTTTAAAATTGATATAGCAAATTATCTATTGTCTCTGTGTCTCCCTTTTTTTTGATAATAAGGATATTAGTATATATGTACATGATCTCTTTTTTTTAGAATTTTTTACTTGTGGATATTGTTCTTTTTGAAAAGTTATATATAAAAAAATTTTTGACAATAAACTTCTTTTTATTATCTGAATTACAAGAAACAAGGATTTGGAAACACCTAAATTTAGATGTACCATTCTCCGCATATTTATATATTAAATTTAACAAAAAAGGTGACAGAAATGTTGCTGAAGACTTTATTTAAAAATTTAATAAATAAATAAATGCTACAATGACGTAGCTATCAAAGGCACGGTAACGCAAAATATAAAAATGAAAAGAAATGACGCCATGTGGTAAAAAGAATTATAAATTGTTGGCTTTAATAATTACCAAAAATTATTCATTTTTAAATTTAAAAGATCTTCGAATTTAAAAGGTATAAATTATTTAAAACACATTGCTTTTATTTTATTTTTTCAAAATTCAATAGTTTTGTACACGTCGCTATTTTTGTGGCCAAGATATAGCGACTCGCCATATCTCCAAAAAAAATTTTAGATTTTAGGACCGAAAACTCAATGTAAACACTTTTAGTTGGTTTAATAATAATGATTACGGTAGTTCCTAATGACAATCTTTCAGTTTAAAAATAAAAGTTTAAAGCTATACTATATTCATAAAAAAATTTAAATGTTATACTTTGCAGTAAAAAATGGTGCGCAAACATTTAAAAACAGCAATGTTAACATACTATCGAAATTTGCAAAAAGACTTACTGGTTATCACAATTTGTCAATCGTCCCTTTACTTCTATCAACTACCGTATTTTTATTAAAAAAACAACAAAAAAAAACGTAATAATAATAATCAGAGCGTATTAATTGGCAAAAATTGTATCATCCAAGTTAAGAGTACTATTGAAATCTGTTGTCGTTGTTTCTCCAGCAGAAGTTCTATCAAGTTCAGCAACAACACTATCAATTTCAGAAGAAGACTGAATGAAGATGGAGTAATACCAAATATCCATTCTAAAAAATATTGAGATTTAAATCGAAAAAGCATAAAAAAAATACCTTTCACCACGAGCAAGTTGTGAACGAAAAGCTAAATCATTTGCCCCCGCACCATAAAGTTGATGAACAGTTGGATCAACATTTATAACTTTAAAATTTGGGTTTGGTGGACCCTCTTCTTTTTCTTTTGCTGAAACAAAATGTACTATTGAATGCTTTAAAAGATAAAAAAAACATACCACTTTCAATGACTTCATATCGCATACGAAAATGTAAAGGGTATTGTGATGCAGGAATAGAAGGCAATGCTCTAGCAACAGCGATTAAATGATTGAGTTGAGCAAAAGTAGCCTTCTTTAATTGAGCAAGAGCTTCAGCTGGATCATCAGGGCTAAAAAAATAAGAAAGCTTAATAAAACAAAAAAAAGAATAAGCATAAAATTACCTTTCATCAATAAGAGGATCAAAATAAATATTGAAATTCAAAGATTCGATAGGATTCTAAATTAGAAAAGATTTAAAAAAATTCAACACATAATTGAACTTACATCAACCGTTTGACCGCAAATTAAGAAAGTTACACGAGATACCTAAAACCGAAACGCAGTTGATGAAATGTGCAAAAAAAAGTTTACAGTTTTTGAATCAAATACTTTACTCAATGCGATAGCAGCAGCATACAATTCTTTTCCACCACCTTCAGCATCTTTTACAAAAGAATAAAAACGATTCCCTAAAATAACAAAATAAAGTTAAGCAAGAATTGAACAAGATTAAAGCAAACCTTCAATGGATCGCTTCTTGAGGCACCGAGTAGGTAAAATATTTCTTCCATGACAGTAATTTGAAATTGCTAACACAGAGAGACGATGAAAGAATTTTGAAGGTTCTGCATTAGGATCAGCAGGAAATGTGCTTCGCCACTAAAAATACATCATATATCAGAGATTAATAATTATTAGATCAGTAAATTTACATCAGAAGAAGAAAAAGCCATTTTTAAAAGCAAAAAGTTAACCAAATAAAAGTTTAGAAAAATCTAAATAGCAAAAAAAACAAAAAATAAAAAGTTTTGTAAGATTTTTTACTCTCAAAAAACACAAATCACGTGTTTTTCTGTATAAGGAAATCCGTTCAAGAACACAAACAAAGCCGCAGTGTTTAAATTAAAGCAGAGAACGTAATAATTCCATGGAAGCAACTAAATCATTTTAGCTTTTGCATAAAAAAAGAACTAATCGTTGTAAATACAAGATTGTTTAATTCAGTTGTTATTTAGTTTTTTGATTTGTTAACATTAAGATTTCAGTATTTATTAGAATAACACAGAAAAATTACTTTCCTATGTGCAGCGGCTAACTTTCCTATTCCCATATAATTCCTTTAAAGTTCCCATAAAAACAGGGATTGTAGGAATTTTATACGAAGAATGTGCGAATCCTGTAGGAATTTTTCGGGCTATAGGAAAGTAAGCCGCTGCGCATAGGAAAATAAATTTTCATTGATAAAACCATCTTCTTTTTTAAAATTCTATTTTTACTCAATCACTAAATTAAAATTTACAGTGCTTCATTTCTTTCTACCCTGCTATTTTATAATTAATAATTTTTTTTTGATTTCGGGTAAGCCCATTCAAAAATTATTACAACTTCTTTTTCTAATGTCCTTGGATTAACCGTAACCAAAAAGATGCCGATGATATATTTTGATTGCCGTCGCGTGTCATAATTTGTTCGGTCATTGTTTTCCTTTCTAATCGGAGATTTATCAACTTCATTCATACAAAATAAAAAAGACTAAATCGGATTTCCTTCTTCTTTTATTGGGTTATTATAATACTCACGAACATGAGACATTAAGAATGGCATAACTTTATTTGTATTCAACATAAATAAATCAATTATACAAAAATATAATAACGATAAAAAAATGGACAATAAAAAGAAAAGACTAATAGAAAAGGAGATCATTGTAACCCGAAACCTGCATTAAACATTGAAGCCGCAGCTTGAGATGCGAACATAGGATTTTGTGCTTGAAAAGCTTGAGTATAATAATTATTGAAATTATTTGATAGAGCATTTGGATTATACCAATTTTGGAAGCATGTTAAAGGATTCATAAATGGTGAAAACATAGCATTTGGAGATATTTTTGCTGGAGAAGTTTGTTCATTTGGATGTGATCGCTTTCTTCCACCTTCACGAAAACCTTTGGCAAATGGATTATTATTGATTTTCAACTTCGTTACATTCTGATTTTGATATGCTGTAACAGCAATAAAAGTTGCAAGTTTAATTTCTTTATCCACTAATCTTTCAAAGTTTGAAGTTTCAGGATCAAATCTGTAGATTATTAAAACAGGGCAATATTTATGCATTGAGCGAAGAACAACCTTAAAAAATGAAATTACAGTAATAAAATTATCAAAAAAAGGTAATTACCGCATTTTTGGAAACATTTCCTTCTTGATTATTTGTAAGTTTCAACTTTGCAAATGATAATTCTGATTTCATCCATTCTGAACCTTTCGGAAATCGAGCATTTTCAACATGAGGATATTCTTTTTGTTCAAATTCTTCATCGGCATGTCCAGCAGAAACCCATTCAGATTTTGTAAATTTATACCTGAAAAATGCAATTTATTTAAAATTCGAACACTCAAACAAAAAAAACAAACTTTTCATTACCAACTCTTCGAAAAGCAATTGAAAATAAATAACAATTTTCTGGTTCCAAGCCTTCAATTTGAAAATTTAGCTTTGGAAATAAATTCCTAAAATATTAGATTAGTTGATCAAAAAAAAGCATTTTAAAAAACCAACCGTCCACCTTTTGTGATGATCATTTCTAATTGCACTTTCTCAAATCGAACCCATAAATCTTCTTCAACAAGTTTCACTTTAATTCTATTTTTCAATTCATCAACTTTTATTGGATCCGCAATTGCTGTTAATTGAAATGGCGCAGAAACTTGTAATGGAGTAGAAAGATTTTGTGATAAATCGGCAGCTTTAACTTCACAATCTTTTGACATAGGAATTTGATAAGATGGAATTTGATTTGTAACAGGATAAAAAGGCATCGAATAATTTTGTGACCACAGCATTTCAAGTCCCATCTATACAAAAACTTTAACAAAATGAACTAAAAAAATACTTGTTAAGTTTTTGTTATCGATAACTAATAATTGAGTCTAATTATAAAAAAAAGCGAACAATATTTTTCTCGCACTACTTCTTTTCACAAATTTTCTTTCAATATAAAAGAAAAACTGTTGTCTACCTTGAAAAATTTGTTCTAATAAACACTTATGACAAATAGCCATGAAAAAAACAAAGTGCCATATATCCCCTAAGAGATTTTTCATTAATCATTGGGTCACTCTGTGCATGAGTTCTCTCTCATTGCCAATGATCAACTACCTCCCTCCCCTCAAGTTTCTGTGAAAAAGAAAAGAAAATGGCATTTTAATGAACTTAATTTGTCCCGCCTCTTGCGTCTTATTTTTGTAAAATTTGTTCAGTGGCTTTTTTTTATTTAACAAATCTCGATTCGATTTTTTTAAAACACCAGTAGCCAAACTTTAAAAGACCAGATGCCAGTTAAGGTTGCGCAAGATTTGCGGTGATTTCATTTGATCAATTTTTGCCGACAAAAAACCGAAACATTTGCAACAAAAGAAAAGACAAAAGTTTAACACTTTTGCATACATTAAATTCTAATAATAATAATAAAGTGTAACATTTATTGCCTCTAATTTACTATTCAAAAAAATAATAACAAAAAAATACAGTAAGAAATCACCAAAGTTGTTTCACATTGAATGGTTCACGAGCTTTGTGACGAGCAATTGCAGGACATTCAACATGTAATCTTCCATTAACGCGGATGAAATAGCAATTCTTGCATCGAAGTTTAAGAAAAGTTTTTACCTAAAATCAAAAGTTGGCATAATTGTGTAAAAAGAGGTATTAAACTTTTAATTAGCAAGACAATTTGGGGTGTAAAAATGCCTAATAATTTGCTGTAAGGAACATGATCAGATTTTACAATCGAACGATAGAAAAAAACAGCATGATTTTTCGCGACCTAGTGAAAGAATCAGTAATAACAGCAAAGTGTAAAAAATCCTAAAGGCTTTTTCATACTGTATTCAATCGTATTGCTATAGAAAATGGTCTATATGTGCCACTATTTGGGGTTTTAATGCTCCATAAATCATTTTACAAAAATAGAGGAAATACATATAATTTAGATAGTTTAGTCCAGCGAAAACGTTTACAATCTCGAAAAAACTTGATTTTACAAAACCGTTTGCAGTAAAAATGGTTAACTTTAACTTAACTACTCTTAAAGCATGTAAAGAATATTTATTACATTTTATTTGCTAAATAACTTACTTTAAAACCAGAGTGTTGAGTTAAATTTGCTTGAGATGGAAAAAGAAGATTGCGGAATACATTATGTGCTCGATTAAGTGTATTTTGAGTGAAGAGTTTAGGAATGAGTGACATCCTGAAAAATAAAATATAAAAAGTATGTAAAAAGACATAATGTTGATGGCAAAGTTGATGAAATATTTATTACGGAATCATTGTTCTTTTTTACAACAATAAAAAATTCACTCCAAAACAAAAGCGTTTGCAGTGATGCTACACAATGCCAAAAATATAAAAACTCACATAAAAAAATTTAGATTGTCTTCGTGTGTTACTGTTTTACCATGATGCAATTGATTTAATTAATATTTTTTCCTATACTGTTTCTTAAATGCATGAAGAATAGTTGTTAAAGTTTTTTAAACTTAGTTAGTTGCAATATTCGACATTCTTCCTTTTTATTTTCGTTTTTGTGTATTTACAGTAAAAATACAGAGATCAAAAATAATTTTACTCTGTTAGCCTAAAAAGCTCATTGTTATTTTAAATGTTTGATTTTTGTTGTATCTTGAAAAATTGATTAAATTAACTATCTTATAATTGTATTTCACTTTTAATAATGACAAATTTTTATACTGCTTTCTATTTTAAAAGTTTTGATTTATTTTTAAGAGACTATTTATTTTTTGTACTTTGTGTTCACTAAAAAAATTTCATAACTTTTCTATACCTTCCTTTCATTGTATGAGTCAAATGTTCTTATAAAGTAAACTTTTGAAAGATGACTCTGAAATGTTTTTTTGTTAAAGTTCAGCTGACCTTTTCCATTCGAGATCGTCGATAAACATAGGGTAAATTGCAACAAGCACGTTGGAAATGTTCCGTCATAAACTCTTTTATTTTGTCACCTTAACTCATTTATATCCCCTGTCTTTTGTATTCCTCCCTTGAAACTTCAAATTTTATTTTTTAAGTTTAGCTAATTTTGTATCTTCGGATTGAATTCTTAAATAACTTGATGAATTAATTATATAATGCCAATATTTTTAGTATCAAAATTGAGCTCGTTGAAAGCTTTTTTCGCTTTCTTTTTTAGCGTAAGCGCTATTCGCTACATTTAAAGCATTGTTACCAGCACACGTAGCAACCATGCCGGATGAATTGGATAATTTTTTTGCTAAAAAAAAGAACAAAGATAAAAAGAAGAAAAATGTATTACATGTTGGTGATATTGCAGAATATTTAGATCACACCAACCGTAATCTTGAACTTCTTGAACATGAAGAAAAAGAGCAGCGTCATAATGAAAAAGAAGCAAAAGAAGGCGAAAATAAGGAAGAAGATTCTGAATGGCTTGAAGCACCAGAAGAAGATATTTCAACAAAATTTGCTGAAATTGGTATTAAAGATATGGATGCTTCTGAACTTACAGAAGATGAAGAAGAGCATGAAGCCAAAGTTGAAAATAGTGCAACAAAAACATGGAAAAATGCTGCTGTAGCAGTAGACCCTTCTGAAACTCCACAATATACCATAACAACATCCAAAAAATATGTTCCACCCGTTGGACGTACATCTAGACGTGCAGGTGCTGAATTTGATTTAAAAAATGAAGAAATGTTTCCTTCAATTGCAAATGCAGATAAAATTGAAAAAGTTGAAAAAAGTAAAGAAGATCGTAAAACTATTAAGTAAGCTCATATATAATTATCCCCATTTTAAACATTAAACATTAAATACTTAATATTAAAATTATTATAGAGCAAATCAACAAGCTGGCTGGAAGACACAAGAAAACAAACCTTCAAATATTTATCGCCCTCCACCAAATCGACCAAATAATAATCAGCAAATTTCTAATGTTTCTCAAACTCACACTGCCACTGCACCTGCCCCTACTCCAGTTAAAACAAATAAATATGTTCCTCCAGCTAAACGGAATGTTTAAGAAACAAAGATTTCTGTTATTAATAATTATTTGGTGGAATTTGAATAATTTGGGTTTCCATTTTTTGTTAATTTTGCTTTCCTTCTAGTTTTGTTATATTTAAAATTTGTTAATCGTGAATAGAAAGTTTATTTCGTTGATTTATATTACCATTAAAAATGTTTGTGTGTGAATAAAAACTTTATATTATTTTATAAATCCTACTTTTTGATTTTTTTAAAACAATATTTTATTCCACGTAAATCTGAATAAATCAGAATGAATTACTGTAAGTTTATGGTGCCCCTTTGTATTTTTTTTGCTAAAAATTTCAAACATTATTTATTCATATCTGATACAAACATACATATAAAACAATAGCAACCCAACAAATCATTATTTATTGTGTAATATTTATTTACACCGAAGCAACTAAGAAAAAGATACCTGTTCACAATGAAAATAAAACTAAGAAAAATTTTTTAATACAGAAATATAAAAAGAGACCGAATTACAACAAAACAGTATCGAAAATGGAAGAAAAGAAACACAACCACAAGCATGCCACAAAAACATTAATATAAATTTTACATGAATGGGTTAGTATTTTGAGGGGGATTACCAGCAGTTGGATGCCCAGGATTTCCGACAGGATACGGTGGTGGATTTTGATTTGGTGGTTGTTGTTGAGGATATTGTGAATATGGTTGAGCTGGATATCCTTGTTGCATCGGTGGAGGGTAACCTGGATATTGAGCAGGTGGTTGATTATTAACTTGAGGTTGCATATAAGTATATGGTTGTGGAAAATAACCATAACCTCCTATAATTTCACAAAACTTATTGATGAAAAAAAATGAAAGTTGAAGAGAAATATACCTGTTGGATAAGGCATATATGAATTTGGTTGATAAGGTGCTTGTTGAGGATAAGCTTGTTGATGTTGTTGCGGCGGCTGCTGTTGTTGTTGTTGATAATGTTGAGGAGGAGGTGGAGCAGTACCATGAGAAGGTACATTTGGAAGATCATGATTTTGTGCTAAATTTAAAAGAATAAAGCAGTTAGAAACACAGCATTGTATCACAATTTACATTAAATATAGGAAAGTATTTGAAATGGTTGGAAATAACAATACAAAAAACGAACATTGATGAAAGACACATGGTGGGAATTACAATTTAATTTTTACCTAAAGCTCCGCTGCTTGGTGGAGGTGGACGAGGTGGTGGTGCTTTAACAGATGAATTTCCTCCTGTTGCTCCAGCGACAATATTTTGTTGTAATTGCTTCATTAAATCATCCTTTTCAGTTTTTCTTGCAAAACAAAAATCTGTAACTTTTTGTTGAAGTCGAAGAAGCATTGGAGTAAGATCATTGTAAAACTAAAAAAATTGAAATAATTATTATATGACAGCATGTACAAAATTTACCTTAGTTCCTTCTTTAAGATTTCCTTCGAGTTCAAAGTATGTATCATAAGCAGTTGCAAGAGTTTTAAGAATATTATCACGATCAGCAGTACCAGATCCTGTTTTTTCATCAGTAAATTTCTTGTTTAATGACTAAAATTATTAAGAATTATTTCATAAAAAATAAAGAAATAAGATTAAAACATACTTGAACCTTTTCCATGATAGCTTCTTGTTCAGCAATACTTTTGTTGACTTGTTCTTTCAAAGGACCAAGTAATTGATGAATCTTTGTTTTAGACACATCTTCTTCATTTACAACATCACTACCTGACATTGATTGTAAAAATTCACCACTCATATCAAAGCGAACATCTTTGAAAGATTTTTCAAGTTTTTCACGTTCTGCTTTAATTTCAGTAGTTTTATTGACTAGTTCACGCAATTCATTTACTGTAGAAGAATTTTGAGCACCACCCATATTACCAAGACCAGGAATAGCTTCTTTCAATTCATTTTCAGGTTTGCTTAATAATTCAATACCCCATTTTTGTTGTTCATATTTTGTTTTAACAAGATTATCAGCTTTTAAAGCATTTTCCAAAATACTACGGTATTTTCCAATTTCTTGACTTAATGGACCAGTAAGACGTTCAGATGCAAGACGAGTCCATTTTTCTTTAAATTGTTGACGTAAATTGTCATCACTTTGCTTTTCTTCTTGAATTAAGCGTTGAGTTTCATTGAGAAGTTCTTCATTGCGACGATAAAGTGATGGTAATTCAGCAATTTTTGAAAGAATGGATTGTGCACCACCACATTGCTTAACTTTTGAAGATTTTTGTCGAATTGATTCAGGACATTTTTCATGATGTAAAACATCATCTAAGGCAGCCGGAAGATTAAGAGAAGCCAATTGACTAAAATATTAAAAATAAATTCGAAAAACTGAAAAAAAGTTCAAAGCTTACGCATTTAAAAGTTGAGTATATTCACGAAGACGACCAGTTTCAGTATTAACAACTTCAGTTTTGCGACCTTCAAAAGCAGAAAGAGCATTTTGAATTGAAACAGGAACAAGTGATTCAAACAAATCTTTAAATCGAGGAGATAAATGACCTTCGATTGGAGTAGCCTTTACAACAGCAGCTTTTTCCAATTGAGGAAGTGATTTTGGATCAGGAACTCGTTCATGATACTAAAAAAGCAAAATTTTAATAGAGTATTTTTTAACGGAGATTCATCTTCAGATGAATACGAAAAAGTAAAACCAAGTTTTTGGTTTCTCAACTTAAAAGACAAAAACTTACAATAAAATCATTATCCTTTTGAGCTGCTTGTAAAGCAGTAGCAGCGCCACGAAGTGTTGGAAAATGATCTTCGCTAACATGAGGTTTCATTTGATCGGCAAGACGAACAGCTTCCATCAAACGACATATTTGTTCTCCAATTTTTGCTTCACTTTCACACATTTTTGAAGCATGGAAATTTGCAGCAGCTTCAAGGCCTTTTGCTTTAGCCGAAACAGTATTGGTCCAATCTTTATCAAAAATTCCTTTAACAATATCACGAGTCATCATTGATAAAGCATCTTTGTAAAACTGTGCTCCTTGATTTGCAACTTTAACAAGTGCATTGGCAGACATATTTGCTAAAATTCGAAAAATAAATTAGTTAAATATTTTCACAAACTTACATTTTGAAGCTTTAAGATAAACGCATTCTTGAGCTTGAGCAAGCATAATAGCAGATAATGCAGCCAAAGTATCTGGCATTAAATCAGGAGTTGGTTCTTGTGATACCATACCCAAGATATTATCTTTAAGATAATTGAAAACACCAGCTGCTTTTTGGAATAATGTAGCTGCAGCTTTCAATTCTTCATCAGAAGCTACCGATTGATTGGCAGCAACAGCAGACATCATTGCACCAGCATTGAAAAGAACACATGCTCTTTCAAAAGAACTGTCACTGACGGCTAAAATAGAAAAATTTAATATATAAATACAACAAAATTACAATATTTTTAGCTTACTCAATGAAGCTCGTCCAAAGAAGACACCACCCTTATCAAAAGCATCCTTCCATTTAAAAGCAATTGGACTCAAATTTGGAGTAATGGGAAGTTTATTTTCGATAGCTCGTAATTGATCATAGTATCTACAAAATTTACAATATAATATTAATTTTATAAAATTCAAAAAAACATTAGTTACCGTTCAATCAAATGTAGTGACTGTTCAGTTTTATCCAATCCTTGATTACAAACTTTATTCCGCAATTTATTCAGCTCTTGTAAAGCTTCAACAAATTCAGCAAAAAGTTCTGGTGATAAATTCATAGATTCAATAAAACCTCTAAGAGGTTTAATAAGATCAACCTCATTTGTCTTTTTTAAAGGAACAGCCAAAAAATTCACCATATCTGAAAAAATTTACAAAAATAAATAAGTTTAATAAAAATTTCAATGTAAAAATGAGACTCGACTGGACAAAACGCGTCCTAAATAAAAGAAATTGGTGATTTCATTGAAACCTTGCTGTCGAAGATGAGTCATACTCTATTTCTCTCTCTTAACTGACGTCATTTTCTTATGAAATTTAACAATAATGAGTAGCAAACGATAAAAGTTATAACGGTACTGAAATGAAACTTATATTTTACTCAGTTTGATTTGAATTAGATTATCTGAATCCAATTTTAAATTCGCCATCTATAAATGTGATTTAGATGATGATAAAAAAAAAGAAGGACAATAATATTTTATTTGTCTACAAACAAAAAAACATTTAACAAGTAAACAAATATTCGTGTCGAGAATTCCAACACGAACAATAACGTGATAAAATTTGTATTTTTGATATCAAAGAATTTTTTGATTCAAAAGTTGCATTTTTACTAATTTTTTAACAAAAATATAATGAACTGCACATAAAATTGTTGTTTTACATTTTTAATCTTAAATTAAATACGGTAAACTAATTTTTTTAAATCTTGCTTAGAAAATCTCCAAAAATGTCATTTTCTCTAATATCTGTTTAACTTTTCACTTATAAATTGTTTAGCGTTTTTGTATGTTTGTGAACAACATCTTACAGGAAAGTAAATTGAATAATCTTTGAGATGCTTTATCTCAAAAAAAAGGATTACCAATCGTTTTTTACGTTGTACACGAGTGTGTTTCGAAGACAAACAACAACATTTTGTTGGCATCTAAAATTTATTTTTATTTTTTATTCATACATAAATAACACATCTACAAAAAAACTGATAATTCACATTTAAAAATTACAAAATGAAAAAAAAACACAAAAGCAAATGAAATGAATAGCACTAATTGTTTTAAAAAAGATATTCAAATAATTATAATTTAATTTTTATAACGGATTTCAAAAAATTCGAAAGAATTGCTAAACTTTTAAGGCACTGTTTCAATTAAAAAAATACGATTAATTTTTGATCAGTTTTTCTGTTTAACAGAGTTTGTTATCTGTTTTTATTCGTAGTTTTTTTGCATCATTCTTGTTTATATTTTTTTATTGTATACAACCACAGAGAAGGAAAAAGCTAAAAGATCAAAATGTCATTTATTTCAATTCCCTTTTTAAGTTTTTTTTTCATAGAAACCTATATAAAGAGTATCAGCAAAATTAGAGTGGATGTGACTTAAAAATTATACCCACAATGTGTATAATTTTAAGTATTTCAATTTTATTTTTATATATTTGGATGATCAAAAGAATGATTTTTGTTGCTCAGTATAATTACTAGAAAAAAGTATGTATTCCCCGACCCCCTGTTACCTTGGAGGTTTCTTGAAGAAAGCTCAAAGAAAGTTTCTTCTCTGAGGTTTAATATTGGCAAAGAGTTCTCTACACTAAAAATTTTTTTTACTTAATAGTTTGGATCGAAAAAAATAACTTTTAACTTTGCGTAAAGACATATTTTTTACTCAAGTTTAAAAAAGATGAACGTGTTCTATTGTTTGCTTTTAACAACAATTTGTGCTATCATAGTTAAAGCAGAAGTTAGTTCCGTTTCATCTAAACATATCGATGATCACAAGTCTCATATCAAAGCTACGGGAAAAGATGATACAGCAGGAGAAATAGATCCAATGAAATTATGTAAGTCATCAAACGATTTCTTTCAAATACATCATTTTGTAAAAATTTTTATTTTAAAAATGGATTTTTTTTTAGATCAACGGCTCCTAAGAAAAAAGCGTATGGAACAAACAACTGCTCTTAAAAATATTATTGCAATTCCTGAAACCAAAAAGCAACATTCTGTTGTCAATGAATTAGTTTCAAGCATTATACGAGTTATTTCAACAGCAAAAAATGCAATTATTAACACAAAATTTGATCCTTCTCAAGGTCAATTTCCTAATGATAATGAAGATTTACGTGAACATATTGCAAGTGTTATTGAAAATACACCATTTTTATGCGAATTTATTCTTTATTATCCAAATATTGTCAAGAAAGAATATACAAAAAATGATGAATTTAAAGAATTGGTTAATTGGGCATATAAATTTGGACATGATTTTGGTATTTATGATGATTTAACGTTAAAATTTCTTAATCTTGCTGGTCAAGAATTAGAAATTATTGAAAGAGAAGAAAATTATGTAAATCCATATGATCGATCTCTTCTTCAAGAAAAAATGCAGCGTGATGCTATTCAAGAAGCAAATGAAGCTCGTGAAGCAAAAAAGAAGGCTAAGAAAGCTGAAGAAAAACAAAAGAAAAAAGAAAAAGGTCCAAAACTTTCTAAAAAAGAATTGTAAAAAAGGTATATTAATTTTTTTTTGTAAAACTGGTATTTATTAAATTTATGTCGTTATTATTACTTATGTGGTTGCTATATTTATTTCACTTGGTTACGGTAAAAATGCTGGTACTTTTTTTTAGCCATAGTTTATTATTGTTTTTATTTTTTAATTAATATTGACTAATAAAAAAAATCTTTTTTCTATGTTGTATTTTTTTCTTTATCGGATCCATCAATATATTTATTGCTGGGTTTTTATTTTTCGCCAACAAAAAAGATACACTTGGCTTTTTTGACCTCACAGAAAAAAAACTGCGCGCGCAAAATTGCTAATCGAGGCTGCTGTTGTTGCTGCTGCCTTCTTTCTCCCTCATTTTTTTCCTTTTTTTTCTCTAAAAACGTCTGCTTTAGTCCATCCACTAAATTTTTCTTTACTACTACATACATGGCGGTCGCTGCCACTGCTGATGCTAAAAAGCAACGTAGCGTTAATGTTAAAAGTGTGTTTTTTAAAGAATTTTTTTGTTAATAAATAAATACTTATTAAACTCAAAATCTTTCCTTTTTTAGAATCCTCTTCAATCTTTGGAACAATGATTCGTTTTACATTTCTTACAACATTATTTTTAATAATTTTCGGTGGAGCACTTTTATTCCATAATTGTCAAATATCTGATAAACCATGGATTCCAAAAAGTAAAGGATTTTGCAATGATGCAAAATGGTCACTCCAAAATATGGTAATTCGGAACACTCTTAAACAGAATTTCTTTACTACTGTTGAATCACTTCAAAATATTACTGCTAAAAAATTTTTCCCTTCTGCAATGACCCATGCAAATACAGCTTCAAAATTATTTATGACATATTTTGACAATGCTAAAACTTATTTCTTTGAAACTTTTGGAAATATTGTAAGTTCACTTGGGTTTAAAAAAGCGCAAAATTAATGAAACTATGTTTTTTTAGTCAAAATATGTAACAGATAATTACGGAGATCAAATTTCTCATGTAATTGAATTCTTGAAACATCTTGCAAGTGATATTAGTGAAGCATTAACAGGTGAATTTTTTATAAAATTTTAGTTTCCAAAAATAACTCAAACTTTTTTATTTGCAGAAATATTTGCAAAATTATTCAAGCTTGGTAAATCTTATGCAGATTATGGTTACAAAGTTGCCAAAGAATATATTGAAAAAGCAGAAAAAGCTTTTCATAAATGGCAAAATCAACGAAATTAATTCATCCTTTTTTTTCTTGCCTTACCTCTTTTTTTTCTCGTTCATTATTTAATTGTTATTTTTTTTTCTTTATTTGTATTTATATTATGTTTCATTTTTTTGGAAGCAATAAAAAAATTTATATAAAATC